>JALIZH010013530.1:0-2500 GCA_030522465.1 Rhipicephalus appendiculatus
GTCATCTAGGCTCACGTGCAGTGATATTTACCAGACACTCTCACCCTGGCTCACTCTTACTGTAATCAGCGGAATTTTTCTCCGCCGGACTCACTTTCAGTCTGGGCAACTTTGAGTGAATCGACTCGTGAATGAATTAGCCGGTCTACGGCAGTGCCCCAAATGTGATACCCACAACGCTTAGTCTAAGTTGCCTGTTTTGAAATCGTTTTTCGGAGACATGTGCATGGCGAAAAACACGGTATAAAACATTGTCTTAGAAAGACGGCGTGAAGTTTCGAAAGCATGCCGATTGTATTTAAATTTTATGTTGTATTAGCAACTGATAATCACACGTCGCCGAATAAACCCCCCCTTGCTATAAAAAAAACGGCTTGAGAGTCCGAAGTTACAGAAGAACGAATGATGGCTGTTGATGTGTTGTGTGAAAGGCTCGCTAAAGGTTATTTTGACGTCATCATGTTTTCGTGTATCTGTGTTTCTTAAGGGTCACATTGACCTACATATCGTTTAAAAAAAGGTAAACGCTGACGTTCATCAGCTCAAAGGACATTGCGGCCTGAAAAGGTTCATAATTTCAATAACACTTGATGTGATGTAGCGAAAACGTAGTGTTTACTCGATTTTCTCGGAAAAGAAAGTAGTGGTTATCCTGAAGCAAAATTTTCCAATCGAATACCCATGATATTATTGACCATGGCTTCTGAGGTTGTTTTTTGCAGTGTAGCATGCATGCATCACGACACGCAAATAATGACCTAATTGGCTTGAATGCAGTCTCTAGGCAAGTTTCAATTTCAGACAGTCTTATTTACAGAGAGCTTCATTATAATAGGAAATATAAGCAGCACGTACTTAAAGAAGCAACTGTAAGCAAATATGTGCCTTCAAGCAACAATCCGCTCAAAAATGACAACTTGTACTATTGACTCTGCTTGTCCAGCTAGGAACTTGCGGGCAGCTACCAGAGGCGGGCAATAATTAACGGTGGCCTCCAAAATGCCAGCAAATTCAAGGGAACGCTTCGGGCTATGCCAGAAAAGTCCCCGCTGAACGTGAACGGTTTAATAGGATTTGATGTACCGCTTTACTGTACTACAACAGCGCTAAAGTTGTCTCCTGATACTTTAATCTTGTATGGCCACGTTTCTTCTAAGCTTATGCAAAGTAAACGCCTGACATCAGACGTTACGCTTCGAGATGTATTCCATTTTTTCCCTTGATTTTAGCCTTTGGTAATGCACTGGAACGTCTACGCTGCTGATCTTGTTAAGCATTCGTTCTCTGTGCCCAGTAAATGGTAGGTATTAATGACAATAGTCTTTCTTGGGATACTTGAACGCGAAAATTTTGGTCTGGCTGTCTGTCAGTCCGTAATCCGATTCACGTACTCGGCCAAAGTTTAACCACTTTCTGAACGCCCAGCCATCTTGAACTGGTGTTTGCATTCATACTTGTGAACATATTCGATCGAAAAGCAAATACTACGCATACCTGAGGTGCAACATTAATATGTAAGAGTCAGGTCGTGTGTTCTTTTATTAGAAAATACATAGGTACGCAATTCTAAAGACCCTAATGTTTTTTAGGCTGCGCTGAAAATGCGACGCTGTGCACGAACTGCGACGCTTTGCACGAAAAACTAGCAGTTGTTCCGTGCACGAATACAACCGATGAGCGAAGCTCCTTTGAAATGGGACGCACGCGGCGTTCTGCGCGCGCGGCCTTTCATTGTCCAGGCAACGGACCAACCACTGGGCGGACGACAGGGTGAAGCGATGCTTTCGCGAGTTCGCCGGTTTGAGGAAAGAGGGCAGAGACGAAGAAAGAGGGAGAGGGAGACTATTCTACCTCCCTTTCGTATGCTTTCATATTCTCGCGCTTTGCGCATCGTGCAGACGCCATCCGCGTTCCAGCGCTCATATACACTCCGTGCACTGCGACTGGCGCGCCGCCGCGCGGCCGTCAGAGGAGACAGTCGTTGAGAGCCAGAGCAGAACCAAACGCTCTCCCACGCCCGCTAGCACGTAGTTTATCGTAATCAATGAACTGCTGCGTGGTCGACTGTACCAACAGGTACACGTCGCGTCCTGCGGGAACGACGTTTCACAGTTTCTCGACTCGTCTCTGCTTTATTGGGCAGCGACATAAGTGGATCACGGCTGTGCGACGAAAAAAATGTTCGGTTCCCGCTCCCTCAACCGTCTCGCGTTCTGCCGCTGCATGCTTGGAATTGGTCTGACACACCACCTCTACAGGTGCAATGATCTTGCGTGATGTTCCTGCTGCCATAGAGCTGGTGAGAAAAGAAACGCATGCAAGGCACTTTATAAAATGCCTTGCATACGCTCAATCAGTCTTGAGCTGAATTATAATTCGGCTTAAGACTGATGGAACATTTTAATGGACCTTATTACCTCGCCGTCTACCCTTCGCAGTTCTGGGGTATGCAATGCGAGGTCAATTAGTGCTTTGCTGGGTTCATAGGACCATCAGTTAA
>JALIZH010013530.1:5000-169628 GCA_030522465.1 Rhipicephalus appendiculatus
ATACATATATAAGCTTTGTCATAGACACAGTGATCAAATTTACCTTCTGGTAGTGCACATTTTAGCGCAATACTACGTAAGTTTGTCTACCCACCAGACAATTTTATCCAACTTTCCACCTGACGTCCCACTAAAATATACTGCTACGCTTTTTAAGTAGAAAGTGCAACTAATAGCATTTATTTGCATCAGAACTCAGCAAGCGTTCACACTGATTGCGAACCTTAATAACGCGTAGTGCATGTATTGCTGAGATGAACTGCCGGTGAGCGAAATTATAACCTGTTTCTCTGACCGCATACGAGTGACTAGAACCAGAAGTGAAATGTAAAATTTCCGTTTGAATATAGGGTGTTACCTGATGCTACTTAGACGACGCGATGTTTTGCGAATGCGCCCCCTATCATAATGCTTCGTTTCCATAGTTCTTTAGACATCCAGTCACGTGCTTTATGAGACATTAACTTTTTTACCCAGGACCTTTTAACACCACTTATCCCAAAACATTACGCTACTGAGTCACGAGACAACGTAGCTCACATAGACAGCTGTGGTTCTATGGAATACACATTAAATATAGATTTTTGTTGACCTCGTGATACTGGCATTTATAAAGGACAAAAAAAAAAGCAAACTAAACAAAATTTTTAAAGCGCAAACAGCCGCGGCGGTGGCATTTTTATGGAGACGAAATGCTCGAGGACACTGTAAGTGCCCGAGCCTCCTTGATTTAAGTGCTCGTCAAGGAACACAAGCGGTAGAAATTTTCGTAGTCCTCCACTACGAAGTGCTTGATAACTATACCGTGGTTCTGGGCGCGCCAAACTCCGCAAATTATTATTATTAGTAGTATTGCAAAACGCCTGACTAACTGAGCTCGAAATAACAGCGCGGTAGAAATTGAACTGTTCTAGCCAGATCATACATATGTGGCGCTTTTATTCTAAAAAAGCCAAGTCCGCTTTAACTGAAACTGAAAAAAAAAACGCAGTTTTTTGCTAGGGGCAATACGGTCGGGCCATTTCCATTTTTTCGCCAGTGCGCTCATGTCACCAAAATACCTCAAATCTATATTGCGGCTAAAATCTATGTAGACTACTATCGTCAGTATTCCAGAGTAAAATTTGTATTTGGCTTTCAGAGATTGTAACATTTCATTTGGGCTTGACTTAGCTCGTAAAAGAAGTGTAAATCGCAGCAAATTAACGATACAGCAATATTTTGCGACAGCATTAACAGCATGCTTGTACATCCGTCGGTGCCGCCTTTTGTTGCATTGGCGTAACGACGATAACTAGACTTGTACAGCGAGTGGTCCTACCAGCGAAAATGCGTACCATTCTGGACTGCCGGCAGCGTTTTGTCATTCTTGGCATCTTGAGGGCCTTCAGAAAAATGCTTGTTTGTTTGTGCGGTTATTTATTTGTTTGTTTATAGCCTGAAAACTGTTTCAGCTCTTCTTCGTCTTCTCCTTAGCTCATTTGATATCACGCCGTTTCGGATCGCTTCTTCTTCAAGGAATAAAGTGGTGCCCGGTGTCTTCATTTCAGTTGCCTTCTATTTCAAATATACCCTATCGGAGTGAAAGAAGGTCATAATATGCAGCGCAAAAGGTTGTCGAATGAAAACAATATAGGAAAGCTACTAGGACCCAAATGAAACAGATTGGACCCGGTCACATTGGTTGTTTTTGGTCGTGTTTGTTGAAGCAGCACTGATTTAATGGATCTGACTCAGTTTGATCCAAGCAGATAAAGGATTTCGCAGATTTTTTAAAATTTAAAACTGCCTTTTTGAGTTCACGTTACGATGAGGAATTGTCGCATTTTGATTACAATTCTTATGAAAGAGAAATATACTTAGCCGAAGATGCCGCCCGGGTCCAAGGACTTCCCGCCGTCATCTGAGGCACGGTCATCATTGACGGAGAGTGGGACGGAACAGGGTGAAATCCCCCTCTTCCCCCGCCTCGCCCGAAGGAGCCAATAAAGTTTATTCATTCATTAACACGTTTTACGCTCCCGTGAAATTTAGACCTTTTTCTGATTTGGTTCTTTAAGAAAAAAAAATGCCACATATATAGCACAAGACAGTCATCATGCTTTGGCCGAAAGATGGCTGTTCGAAGCGCTATCACCGTTAGAAGGAAGTAATTTTGGCAAAGCAGAATTGCTAGTGCATTATAGTCTGCTTAGAAGCATCGTCGATGTGGATTCGCTTCTCGGACAGGAAGAAATAATTTGGGTGTGTTCCACAAATTGACCTTAAAAATGTCAGCTCACTGGCAACACTGAATACATCAGAGCAACTTTGAGGTCAGAGTTGTCAGTTAAGGAGTTAATCAAGGGTGCTCTCCCCCCGCCCTTACTTATCCTCTCGAGGAATGCACGCCCCGCTGATCGGCGTACCCTAGCAGCCCTAATTAGTAGATGCCTTTTGTTCTAAGAATATAGTGCATAGCCGGGACGAAACACGCGGCCCGCGGAACCCTTCCTAGCGGCCCGCGCCTTCAGACAGAATAGCCTTGCGATTTTGCTGAATAGTATTCACATTATTTTCTCGCCTACTCTTTGTTCAGGCAAGCTACAGAGACGGGACTGGTCTCAAGTGTTTTGTGCGTGTGCGCGAGGCACCCCATGCGCTCATGATAAGTTGCAACATCACCGTCAAACGAAAACTCCATATTTCACAATCGACATCCAGATTTTAGTCATTCTGAAAATCAGTATCCATATGTTTTGCGAGACCTGACGTCAAATACCCTTCTTAAATGACCCATGAAGGAAAGGATTTCTTTATTCTTGCAAGAGGCAACGTTTGGTGATATTTCGATTCAAACTCTCTGCACCCCCCCCCCCCCCGGAATCCACCATCTTCGCTGTCCTCCCAGTGCTTGTGGGACTAAATTTCGTTACTACGGCCCGCTAGTTGAGGTTCTTTGGAGGCCCCTTCCATATATCTAAATCCAGAGCGTCCTGCGTGTCAACAATAGTTACTCCTTCGCGGTGAAACGGCTAAAATGGCAATACAAGGCACTACGCCTTCTCTTCCAGAATATTTCTTACGGTATCATGCGCGGCACAGCCAGATACAGGACCGCCAGGGGTCCGCAATGTTCACACCGGAGGTGTCTTTTCGACTGCGAAAAGCAATTTTAGAAAAAATCCAGGATGATTTCCGGCGCAGCTAGCTCTTTTGGTCGGCGATACATCACAATACGAAAAAATTTCGGGGGGGGGCTGAAGCCCCATAAGCCCCCCTGGCTACGCCCCTGGTACGGCCGGCTCAAGACTATCGTCTTTCGACGACATTTGCAGCGAAGCACGCAGATAAGCGGCCAATTTTTTTCCAGGTGTGTTTATACCTCTGCAGAGTTGACTACAACCGTGTTATTCCAGGTAGGATGGGATGCTTGGCAAGGCACAAGCCAAGAACGGGGCCGACGAGTCTCCGAATAATATGTCAGCCGTGTGCATTTGCGTATGGGTAGCAGTGAAAAGTCAAGAGGCATGGCACTTATAATGACTTGCGAGAGAAGCATTGTAATTCTTAAAAATCTTTAACTGATGAGTTTTCAGACAGTTACTCTCTTTCAGTAGCACATTTTCGTCAATTAGCGCAAGTGCGTCAATACTGCAGCCTATAGGTGCCAGCACAAATGACGAGCCAACAGCAAATGCCTATTTGTCACATCTATATGATTTAAGCGCTTCCTCCTCCTAACACTGGAACGTCTGACCTTTTGCATTTTCACACTGTGAAGTGTGGAAAGAGCTTCGGACGCTATTACTCGCCACATGATTGACGTCCGGACCATCAGTGAACCGGTTAATCTAAACAAATTAATACAGTTTTGCACTAGTGTCAAGCGTGAAGAAAGCGTGGAACTGAATGGCTGTTATATACCTTTGTCTATAGGAATTATGGTAAATTCTCATTCATGATTTGAGAATGCCTGCCAATTGTACTCCACGTTGTCTAGTTGCTTCATTTCATGGTTCGGCACCGGGATGACTACCTGCCCTAAGTAGACGTTCTTCTTTACCACTTCCAGTGCTTAACTACCAATTCCAAAGCCCTGTTTTCTTCCGAGAGTGCTGAACATAATATTAGTTTTTCGCATATTAATTTTCGAATATACCCTTCTGCTTTCTTATCCATTTGAGCAATCATGATCTGCAATTTAGCCCCTGAGTTACTCATCAAGGTAATGTCATCAGCGAAACGCATGTTACTAAGGTATTCCCCATTTAATCGTATCCCTATAAGTTCCTGCTATAGCGCCCTGAAAACCGCCTGCAAGAGCGCGCTGAATGGCATTGGAAAGATCGTGTCTCCATGTCTTACAGCCTTCTTTACAGTAATATTGCAGATTTTTTCATGGATAAGGAATATGGCGGCTGTGGAGCCTGTGTAAGTTTATTCCGGTATTTTTATCTATGGTTACTCCATTCTCTGATTCTGTACTGCATGCATGACTGTTGAGATTTCGGCCGAATGTAGTGCTTTCTTCTAATCCGTAAATGTTATACAGTATTTGGTGGTTGGTTATAATACCCGGATTTCTTTCTCACCTGATTTATTGTATGATTGTGGTCCGTTATCGAGTTGCATCTATGAAATTCTTTTAGTCTTTTGGTTGATGCAATTCTAAGCTGATCCTAATTTTATTTACTAACACTTTGTCGTAATTACATTTCTTTTTTTATTTATTACTACCCGTGTTGCTGGGGAACTTACGCCGCACGCGAAAATTTGCGCCATGCATAAACCGCTGCGATTTGAACTCGAGCCTGCACGCTATATTTTATTGCGACAAAGAGAATAACGCGGGAAAGGGATAATTTTTCAGGTTTTCACATTCCGTCAGCAGTCATAAAGACTTCAAAGTTAGTAAACCAGTATGCTTCACACAAATTACTAACCACGATAACCGTTTATCTTGCTGACGGGAAGATGAAACGCTGCGCAAACAACACGAGCACTAGAAGGAACACTTACAACAGACGAGCGCAAGCCAGTATGCTACCGCAACTCGCCCACATCATGATCCTTCTGTTCCTGAAGGGCTTTTGAGCGGTGTTTTTGTATCCATGCGCACGTCCGTTTCTTCAGCAGTGTCAATAGAGCTTGTGGAATCGGCATTTTCTGGAACCACTTGCTCTCGTGTCCTGTTTAGGCCTATATTTCCGAATTCACTACTAATGAAGGACAGAAGTGTAAACTTAAGGGCTCGTTTGAATTGTTAGACAATATTAATGAAAACTAACAGACAATGATGCCAAGGAAAGTAGAGGGGATGTTATTAGAAGTAATTGTAATGTAAATCTGTATATTTCATCCACTTTTCGTCCACATTTCTTTTTTTCAGATTTACATTACAATTACTTCTAATAACATCCACTATACTTTCCTTGGCATCATTGTCTGTTAGTTCTCATCGAATTCACCACTGACATTCGACATATAGGTGGTGCCAGCAATCCCGTTGCTGACGCTTTGTCTCGGATTCACATCAACGCAAGCCAAGTAGATCGTTCTGGCATCGACTTCATTCGCCTAGCTACTGCTCAGCGCACAGACCCCGAACTTCCAACACTCCGAACTGCGAACAACTCCCTACGCTTCGAAGTGGTCTTAATACCTGGCTGCGACTATACCATCATTTGCGACGTTTCTAATACCTGGCTGCGACTATACCATCATTTGCGACGTTTCTACAAGTCGGCCTCTACCGTATGTCCCACAACAATTCCGACGGCAAGTTTTCGAGACTCTACACTCCTTATCGCAACCAGGAGTGCCAGCAACACGTCTTGTCACCTCCCGCTACCTTTGGCCCCGTATGAATACTGACGTCCGTTCCTGGGCGCGGTCGTGTATCCAGTGCCAGCGCGCCAAGGTCAACAGACAAACCATGAGCGCGCCTGGGCAATTTCCACCATGAGACGATCGTTTAGGCCATGTCCACGTCGACATTGTGGGTCCACTACCACCATCCGCCCACCAACGATACATACTTGTATCGACCAATATACCCGCAGGCCGGAAGCAACGTCGCTAAGCAATATCACTGCAGAATCTGTTGCATAGACTCCTGTGCACAGGTGGATCGCTCGTTACGGCGTGCCACACACCAAACGACAGACCGAGGGAGACAATTTGAATCGTCCCTCTTACGAGCTCTCTCTCGCCTTCTCGGCGTAACGCACAGACGAACCACAGCATACCACCCAAGTTCCAACGGTGTGGTAGATCGCTTAGATCAGTACCCAATTCACAGCACATAATTCATAGAAGCTTACAATATTTATTAATAAAAAGTTCGGCAGATCCCACGTACCTTCGGAATCGATGTTATGCGAAGCATGCGGAGGGAAGGTGACTGTGTTGTAAGTTTTTTATTGAGCGAAACGTTATGAAATGACGCTAAACATATGTACAAATGTTGCACGCAGAGACATGTTGAACAGTCCCATGTGTTTCATATATCCAGTTGTTTACAGTTGTGTAACTATGCCAACAGAAACATAGATATTGCCAACACCAGAACACGTAAGCTGATATGTAGAGCATGTGCTTGCAAGGATGGTAGCCCTGGATAGTGCTACGTAGACCAACTTCAGTGGATGGCGTTCAAGTATACAACTGACATTAACGCGACGTGACGTCTGTATCGTAGGAGTAGATATGTTATGTTTATAAAATTAGATAGCCAGCAGTGCAACCAGAATTGACGTTTCATAAACAATAGGGTATATTTGAAAAGCAGTTCCGAGACTTGGCGTGGCTCTGTGCTAGAATACTTAATAGCCACGCAGAATGCTGGGGTTCTATTCCTGCTGGGACTGTGACACTTAATCTTTCCATTCGTCGGCTGAGCGCTGCAGATGTCAGCTTTGTCTTAACGCCCTCGCGTTAACATTACCAATGTGTGTTCTCGACGTTCCTGGGTAGATATAAACTCTCAAACACCTGTGGCACATACCCGCCCGTGGTATACGGGTATGTGCCACACGTGTCTGGCGAAAAGGGTTTGACGACGTACGCGACGGGATTGTCACATTATTCATGCCGTGACAGCCGAGTCATATTCGTCAAAACATCTTACCCTCCCATGCAAATTTTGGTTTAACCCAAGTTAAGGGAGTGACCACGAAAGTACCCAGACGTAGGCGGCTACATAGATAGATAGATAGATAGATAGATAGATAGATAGATAGATAGATAGATAGATAGATAGATAGATAGATAGATAGATAGATAGATAGATAGATAGATAGATAGATAGATAGATAGACAGACAGATAGATAGATAGATAGATAGATAGATAGATAGATAGATAGATAGATAGATAGATAGATAGATAGATAGATAGATAGATAGATAGATAGATAGATAGATAGATAGATAGATAGATAGATAGATAGATAGATAGATAGATAGATAGATAGATAGATAGACACGCTAAAAGGGCCTGTAGTACGTAAAGAAATGCTTCACATTTCTTTACGTACTAGGAGTCAAACACCTCAGTAACGGTTTGGCGTTAACACTGAAAAGGAGTCACTCTGAGCACCAAGTGGTACTAAGAGGAAACCATCAGGTAGTTGGGTGGACTAATACATTATCTCTGTTTGCGAAGAAGGGAGTCATATACTGAGGTATGGAGGGAATCGCACGACCCACCAAAATGTCGATTTATGTGTTTCAAACCGATTACCAGCCAAAGGTAGACAGTAGAAATATCACTGTTTTAGAAACTGTAGTCTGCAAGCACATGAGAAAAGAAACTTTGTTCTTGATAAGGACTGGCATTGTTCAAAACAGCTGACACAGGGACAACAAAAGAAACTACCACTAAGTCCTGTACTCGAATTCATATTGCTTCCAACTGTGATTTTATTATCTTACGACAATAATATCATTGACGCGCGTCTTGTTTACTCAGGCAAGCACGTCATAGAAATAAACCACAGTCTTTCTTTACTGTACTCTGAGTATACCTATTGATAAAATCGGTGAACGACATCAAACTCCATGTGAATGACTGTGCGCAAAACCTTCTCCGTCACTTATAAAAATACGGCGATGTCTTTATCAAAAGATCCCAATATTTCGCATAAAAAGTAATCACTTATCAGCCAAGTGTTCCAAGAGTGCCAAAGCGATGCATTGCAGATTGCTTTGCTTAGAACAGTTTCTTACTTATATTTCTTTGCTGTTCTCAAGATGAATTCGCTATTCTTTCTTTGTTTTTGGCGAGCGCTCTCACACTGATCATCTATGCCAATTATAGTTTTAATTTATGAAGAATTCTAGCATAGATGACAGTGTGGATGATTCAAGTGCTCCTTGAATCTCTCGTTTCAGCCTTTGCAATACTCAGGTTCAAACTTTCACCTATCTTTGAAGAAACATTTAACTGAAGGTTGCCGCGCCTATACGAGTGCATAGAGTTTGATAGTAATACTCATAGAAGTATTCCGGAATACATATATTGAGATACACGTGCTGATGTGTAAAATACAGATAGTGAGATACATTTGTCTTCGACGTATTAGGGGTGTTCTCAATATGCTTTTTTAAGAAGGCAGAAATCATTCTCGGAGTAGAAATACTCGAATGACTTTTTTTTCGGGAATGCTGATACTAGGCAAAGATACTTATTAGGTGCAGCAAGCAATTGTAAATAATGTTGTAGCGCATTGAAACATGCAAGCCAAGGATAAAGATCGAGTCACTAACGACCATCAGTGCATTGAGAAAACAGACTCGCAAAAAAACATAGAAAACCAAAAGCCTGATGAAGAGGGCATAAGCTTCATTTTTTCCGCGGCTTCCAGGGGCTGAAGGTGGCCGAATTTTTTTTTCTACTTATCGCTGGTGGAGCATCTGAGTTATACGTAATAAGACAAAAAAAAACCTGGAGAGGGGCGAAGCCTGTAGGGAAGGGTGTTTCAGCTCCACTAACGTGAACCCTGGGGAGGGGACAAGCATGCAGTGTTTTGAGAGATTGTTTTGATGAGGCTCTACTGGTGCCAGGCCTGAATATGGGAATGTAGGGAAGCGTGTTCCCGCTCCAGTAACGTAGTTGGAAAACTGCGCCGTTTTCCAACTACGTTAGCCTTAGTCGGGAAGTTTTTAGTGGCGTCGATAGCTTGGCTTGCTCTGAACAAAATCTGTAGTTATATTTTTCGTGAGTTATAATTACTATTGCTTGTGTGTTTATTTCTCCTCCTGTGGAGTAGTGTATTTAACGGTGACAGATTTCAATGTGGAAATCCCACCTTCTCACAGCCCGTACGGGCTTACAGTATTCTAAATAAATAAATAAATAAATAAATAAATAAATAAATAAATAAAAATGTGCCCCATGTCCTCATGAATAAACAAAACGGAATATTTGCTTGCTGCCTTCGGAAAGTGCTTTTTTCTGTTGCTGCAGGTATATTAAGACTGTTCAAAGACATCATATGGGACAGTAATTAATAAAGTTAAAATAACTAAGCTTTTAATTCGTGCCGTTACCGGTTATGTCAAATGGAAGAATTGAAGTTCTTCATGCGAGGAACCCACCAGTAATTATTGTGGTGTAATGAATGTTACAGATTTTCAACGGCTGTCCCCATTGAATATGGTTAAATTTCATTGCGCCACAATAATTAATAGAGGCCGCTTTTTCCATATATCAAAGCAGGGATGAGTTCTGCGCGTGAAGAACATCATTTCTCCAATTTGACATAACCGTGTAACTCCACTAATCAAAAAGTTAAACAGCTTCACTTTCTTATTTATCGTCCCAAATGATGTCTTTAGTCATCTTAATGTGCCTGCCTCTACAGAAAAAAAGCAATTCTGAAGGCAGCAAGGAAATATTGCATTTTCCTGATTTTTGAGGACGTTGGACACATTTTTTTTAAACAACTGGTGTACTTCTAATAAAGGCCGACTCGCAATCGCAAGAAATATACTGCGTCGGGTTCACACTGTCTCAGATTGCGCTAAATTCTGCTCAACCAAACTGACCAGTTCTATTCCTAGCAAGCTATACAATCATCTGGACGCTCTTGCAATGATATTTACCAGACACTCTCACCCTGGCTCACTCTTACTCGAATCAGCGGAATTTTTCTCCGCCGTACCCAGTCTCAGCCTGGGAAAGTTTGAGTGAGTCGACTCGTTAATGAATTAGCCAGTCTACGGCAGTGACACAAATGTGATACCCACAACGCTGACTCTAAGTTGCCTGTTTTGAAATCGTTTTTCGGAGACATGTGCATGGCGAAAAAAAGTCAGTTTCACCGCAAGGGTGAAGCAATGAATTCGATAGCAACAAATTGTAATGTTATACGAAGTGAGGCTGGCAGCTAAGTCTTTTGGATCGATCTCACGCAACTCTAGAAAACGCTTGTTTAAGAGAATTCTCTTCGCGTTGAGAGCGCAGCACGTAGAAGGGTACACCGGCCGCCCGCTGTCGGCTGCCGAGATGGGGAGATAACGCGCGCGCCCGCGACGACGGCGGTCGTAAAATCGAAGGTCGCTCGAGGGACCCCCCCACCCCCCTCGCGTCTTTTCACGCTCGCGAACGACGAGCGGGGCCGGTTGAACAGTTGGGGGTATCTTATCGCATGCGCCTCGGAGCGACGGAGATGCCGTCTTGTTTGATCGCCGCTTGAGCCGCTTTCACCGCTCCCGCTCGCCCGCCATTACCCGCTGGTAGAACGTACGATGCGCAGGGGGTTCTTCAATTTGGACTTCATACGCGACATGACGGCGACGGCGACGGCGACGGCAACGGCGACGGCGGCGGCAAAAACCCGTCGAGACTGTCCATATAATTGCTATCGCAATAAAACGCGGTATAAAACATTGTCTTAGAAAGCCGGCGTGAAGTTTCGAAAGCATGCCGATTGTATTTAAATTTTATGTTGTATTAGCAACTGGGAGTCACACGTTGCCGAATAAACCCCCCTTGCTATAAAAAATGGCTTGAGAGCCCGAAGTTACAGAAGAACGAATGATGGCTGTTGATGTGTTGTGTGAAAGGCTCGCTAAAGGTTATTTTGACGTCATCATTTGACGTTTCTTAAGGATCAAATTGACCTACACGCCGTTTAAAAAAGGTAAACGCTGACGTTCGTCAGTTCAAAGGACTTTGCTACCTGAAAAGGTTCACAGCTAGGGGTGTGCGACTAACGAAATTTCATCTCGAGTCGAATTCGAATCGAATAGGGTCGAATAGTGACCAGAAATCTCGAATATCGAATCGAATATTGAATACCAAAGATTTTGTTGCAAATTAAAAGAACAAAGAAATGCAATCTGCTCATGTCCTCGAGCGCATAACGCGGTGAGTGACTGCCACCGAAATACTACAAATTGTCATGAAGAAACACAAGCTGTTCCAAATGACCTTACTTCAAACTTTTTCGCTGTGACGTTACGGTGTTTCCTGCAGTTGAAAACATGCGCTCACTGGGCGTCTCAGTAGCATGTATGGGTAGGTATCACAAAGCAATGTTGGCGATACATTGGATAAAGTGCAGCTCTATGCGCCTTTCACTATTATTGCGATAGCAATTATATGGACACTCTCGGCTGATTTTTGCCGTTGCCGTCGCCGTCACCGTCATGTTCCGGATATGTATATGTATTTATATATATAAAAAGGCATAAAGAAAAATAAATCAGCAGAAATAAATTGCGAACCACCTGATCGGGATTCAAACCAGTCACCGCTCGTTCCGCAGCAGGCATGCTTGTGCTGGCAATATAACGGCGAGCTATTCATATGCACCATTTGCCGCTCGCGGTACGCAGGTCTCGGAAGAGCTTGACCGTGTTTTCTATCACACAACGCTGTTACAGTTTGTTTCAAATTGAAAACTGCCCTTGAGACGCGCACGAAGAAGTGGCCCCCTTCTGTACCACTCATGATGTAGAAGAAAAAAAAAAAGAACGCCGAGCACACTTGGCGTCAGATGCCACCACGTGGCAAGAGAGGCAGAGGGTTCATTCGACGTGCCCCGGTTTAAAAACAAAAAAAGAAATATCAAACAGCGTCGAAAAGTCTAACAGCATCATGTCATCAATTCTTGGACAATCCCCCCTGAGTGCGTATGAGCCATGTCAGAGGCAACAGCAACAACAACAGCATCGGCTTTTGCATTGCGGACACTCACAGCGCCTTGCTCAAATACAAACACGTAACAACTATGACAGTTGTCAGTTCACGCTTGTCCTGTGTATACCTATGCGTCCTTTTCGAGGGTCCTTCTTTGTGCTGCGGCGGCGCGCTGCAAGTATCGAGCTGTTTGTCATTCTTCGTGTGACATTGCAATTTCTTGCTTCACATTAATTGCTTCACCCTAGTGGCGCAACTGTGACTGTTAACACGAAAGTGTTTTATACCGGGGCCCACCAAGACTACAGTGACGTATTTCCTTCACGGAAATGACGTGGAAAAAATGTACACGATCACACGTCAAAGAAAGAAGTTCTATCAACGGGCATCGAACCTACGACCACTCTGTCCCGAACAACACATGCTGAGCACGCTATCCACTGCACCACTGCCATAGACTGTGACTGCCTTACCCTTACGAACGCGCCTTTTATATTGCCTTTTATATATAACAATATCTACTACTTTCATCACGGTGCTTCTGGTCAGTGGGGTGGTGTCGCCCTCTTGGAGCAGTAAAGCAAAGTAATTCATCATTACCATGGCCTCCGAGATAGCGCGCCGGCGGGCTTCTCTCCGGCCGTCCCAATCGCACAGAGAGAGTGCAATTTCAGAGGTGAGTTTGGCCCGCTCCTCCTCCGCACCGGTGGCGCTCGCCACTGAGGGTCAGAAAGGCGGCCGCGCTATTGGCGCGGCTTGCATGAGGCAAAGAAAAAACTGTTTTACGCGTTTATATAACCGCCTACAGACTTGGAAATGTCAGGCCAAGGTGTACGAGAGGCAAAGTACATGCTAGGGCCTAATTATTTTCAAATGCGCTTTTTTTTATTTGTTGTAAATATGCGCCTCCTATATTAGAGCACTTAGAAGTGCGATGCCTCTGCAAGAGATCCGCATGTGCTGAAACGCACCATACTTCGAAGTCGGCGGGATGTATAGTATGGGGGGCGCCGGCGAAGGAGAACGAAACATTGAACGATTATTGGGCTGGGCGCAATGACGCTCAATGGAGGCTCGCGCTCGCCCTGCCGCTGAAGACGTAGCGGTCGTAGCCGGGCCTTCGTAAAGTAAAGGTATTTTTCTTGTCACCTCCATGTTCTCTGTGAAAGCGTGACATGAGAAGCCACCGCGATAAAACGGCAGATCGCCATATCGGAAACGACTGATCACCGACAATCCCACGATCGAAAAAGCACCAGCCACTGGAAAGCGCCGCATACAAGTACGCTTGTGACCAGAGCACCTTTCGAAGGCCGCACTTATGTACGCTCGGCGGCGCCGGGTAAGCAAGTAATACTTCGCCCGTATCCTAGAGCGCAAGAACGCGGAGGAGCAGAACGCTGTGAGACTTGCTTCTCAGGATAGCATCGCGCGCGCCACGAATATACTATCCAATAAACTACATTAACCGATCGATGACATACATTATGAAAAGAAGCATCAACTAAATAGGGCCTAACTTTACTAAAATTAAAAAAAAAACTTCTGATAGTCCCGGTCACATCAACGTTCGGGAAGACCAGTCACATAGAAACTGAACTTTTCGAAGTTCCGTCGTACCATTGTGCCTAACCTAACTAAAATTCAAAAGGACTTGTGATAGTCCCGGTCACATAAACGTTCCGGAAGACCAGCGATATGGAAACTGAACTTTCCGAAGCTCCGCGGTGTATTCACAGGTTCAACACCAGTAATAATCGCGATCCAAACAGCACAAAAACAGATTTGCGTATAGCACGGTGTGTGCACAGCGGTGACGCCTAAGTTTGCGCTCCTTTTCGCAGAACGGCAGCGACGCATCCACGCAAGGTAACCGCGCCAACGCCCCAGCATGAGCGCGTTACAAGGAAATAAGGTCGAGCGCACGCTGGACAGGTACGCTGAGCCGACTAAACTCGGCTCTAGGCATCAGCACTCGGCATGCTCTCTCCTCGCGATATCGCCGACGCCGCTGGGTCTGGCGCGAGAACTGCGCTCGCACAACCCACAATGCTTCGCACCCGCCCGCAAGGCTTCCCCAGTTTCTCTTTTCAACTACCTCCTGTCGCGCCGCAAAAGCAAGAGACAGGGAGGAGGGTGGAGGCAGTCGCCGTACGTCTCGACGGAACGTCGCTGCTGCTGTGACGGCTCCGAACAGGTTACTGGCGCGTTTTATTAATTTATGGTCGCCCATTTGCATTGAGTTTTGCGGTGTTTTGTAGATACGTCGGGCTTTGTAAAAACGACCATTGAACGAACGAACATCGAAAAAAATGAACATTGAACAAACCATTGTGCGCGCTCGTATGCCGAGCGCTCTGCTTTCTGCCGCGGTCAGCCGCGGTCTCCACTGGTCCAGTGTTGCCGGAATCCTACGGAATCCTAGAGTTACTGTATATGCTACTTACAGTAACTCTTACGGAATCCTCATTTGGAGCACCCTCTCGCGGTACCCGGGCGCGCGGCGCATTACATTTGCTGGGGAGCGCGATGATTGGGACGGCCGGAGAGAAACCCGCCGGCGCGCTATCTCGGAGGCCATGTCATTACTGTGGCTTCCGCGATTAGCACCTGCAACACGCTTTGCTACGCGTCCATCCTAGTCGGTGCGTTTTCAGTAGAAGTGCAATTTTGTCAATGCCCTAACGCACCGCGAGGTGGCGACCTTAGTCCAAGCGTCGGCCTCGCTCTTAGCGTCCATCCAAACCAAAAAATTGGCCGCGTATATGCGTGCTTCGCTGCAAATGTCTTCGAAAGACGATAGTCTTGTGCCGACCGTACTGCATGAGTACCACAATTTAATAGCTGGGCTAGCCGCTGGGCTCGTTTTTCGGACGTTTCCCGGGCACGCTTAGACGGACGCCGGCGTTTCTCCGCTGAAATTTGGTCGTAGGTCTTTTCTCTGCATTCTCTGATCATGTCTTGTAGAGTGGGTCGTATTTCGTCAAGTGGACATATATGTTTTGCCTTGCCTGCGACAGCGCTCTTCTACCGTTGAATCAGCCGCATCCGGCTGGCATTGATAAAACAGAAGGGGACGCCACCTGCAGCGCTATCGGGGAACATCGGCTTGTGTTGAACTATGCTGCTGCCAGGTTGCAGCACCACAGCGTCGAAGTTAAATCACTGGGCGGAGACTTATTTTATACACAGCGGCGCATTTTCAACGCCGCGTAATAATCACTAGGATGTATATTATTACGTATCTATGGATTTTGTTTTAAAGGAACACTGTGAATAGTACTAAGGTATTGATGTTGTGCCTCAGATATGCGTAATATTTGATTTTTAATTGCCCACGCTCACCCGTATGAACACATGCTCATCGGTCAAGACTGGAGGTCGTAAGGCAGGGGGGTTAAACTTTGGCCAGCTAGTTGAATCGTGCGACGTGCCGACAAACAGAGAAACAGACAGACAGACCAAAATTTCTCCGTTTAGGTATCCCAAGAAAGACTATCGTCTTTAAAATGCGACGCGCGCCTCCCCTCCAGTGCCTGTAATACCGCGTTCCTCTCTTACGCTCGCCCCGAGAGAAAGCGCGGCTGTGCTACTATAGGCGACTCGACATGCTCAGCGTTTGCCTCTAGTCCAACCGTAGCCTTCAATCACTTTAACATGCCGCGGGATGGCGACCTTAGCCCAAGTTCTGCGTCCCAATAGCGACTCTCTTCTGACTTCACGCCTCTTTCTCTGATTACACTGTCGCCGTTAACATACATCTACCACAATGGTTTGTTTAATAGATGATCATGGACGTTAGTCGCGGGATGGAGTTGTACCGCCATGCGTCAACATGGGTGCATCCACGTTATACGTTGTGCAAACTATCCTGTATCAATTTACCGTAAACATTCAATTACCTCTCTACGGGCACGTTTTACTTTCGTGTTCGAGCGATTCCTATGACGGAGGGATCAACTATGTTTTTTCAAAGGATCATCCTTTCTCAGGGTCAGGAGCTCATTCAGGCATTTTTGAACCTCTTGACTATAAGGTCTGAGCTCCGTACTGGATATTTTTTAACGCTAGCAGTTCGACAGTCTCCCAGAGTGCTATCTGGCCTTTTCTGCTCACCTTTAAAATAAACATGCGCTCACTTTTGAACCAATATATCGATGAAAGTTTTAACGGAAGGCCTTCTGTAAATGACGTTAGCGTTAGTTTTAGCCACTCCACCCTAACGAAGTTGTACCATTGGCCTTTGTCGCGCTATAGATATTTGTCCAGTCGAATTATTCGAAACGTCGAATACTAGCTATTCGAAAGTCGAATCGAATTATTCCATTTAGTATTATTCGATTCGAATTCGAAACTCGAATATTCACACGCCCCTATTCATAACTTCAATAACACTTGATGTGATGTAGCGAAAACGTAGTGTTTACTCGAATTTCTCAGAAAAGAAATTAGCGGTTATCCTGGAGCAAAATTTTCCACTTGAATACCCATGATATTATTGACCATGGCTTCTGAGGTTGTTTTTTGCAGTGTAGCATGCATGCAGCACGACGCGCAAATAATAACTTATATTGGCTAGAATGGAGTCTTTAGACAAGTTTCAATTTCAGACTGTCTTATTTACAGAAAGGTACATTAAACAGGAAATATAAGCAGCACATACTTAAAGAAGCAAATGTAAGCAAATATGTGCCTTCAAGCAGCAATCAGCTCAAAAATGACAATTTGTACTATTTACTCTGCTTGTCCAGCTAGAAACGGGGCGGGCCGGTATGCAGAGGCGGGCAATAATTAGAAGTGGCCTCCAAAATGACTGCAAATTCAAGGGAACCCATCAGGCTATGCTAGTGTCCCCGCTGAAAGTGAACGGTTTAATAGCATTTGATGTACCGCTTTACTAGACATGTTCATATACATTAGAAAATATGCGTTGGATCTTCACAGTCTTGTTACTGTTAAAAGCTCCTTAAAGGTCATTCTCAACTGCGCCTAGCGCCGTTGGTGCGGTAACCTAGTCGCAAAGCTACTGGTGGTGGCAAAGAGAGACAGCGGTTTATTTACAGCAAGGCAGAGAGGTTGGCCAGAGTGATAGTTTGCTCTAGCCTGCTACTCTACACCGGGGGAGACGAAAGGGGAGGGAAAAAGTAATGAATCACGATGGGGAGGTAAGGAGGTGATTATATACAGGATTTCAAATGGTAGCAAAGCAACTGCTTTGCCTTAGTTGCTCGCTGTTCAATTTTTCAGTCCCGCGCAGGGTTGCCAGATGCTCGAAGAGAAAGAGAGCCACAAAATTAAGCAAAGTAGCCAGAACAGTAGCCAACTGGCCGCCCTTATTTTATTTTGGAGCCAGAAAAAGTAGCCAAACGTGATTTCAGTTTAGCTGAATTATCACCACGTTCTGACACTTGAAAATACCAAAAATATACATCACAGCAATGTTTATCACAACGCAATAGAGTAAAAAAAAAGACCAGGTGACTTCCTGGAGGAGGCTTTAAGACTAGAGAATTGGCAATTAACGCTGCACGGACAGTCAAGTGTACACCCGCTCCCAAAAGTTTACGGAACGCGGGTTCCACTTAAAATGCGAATTTCTGCTGTGTTAGTGCACGGCGCATCTAACCTAGCAGGTAGCTGCGTAGGTCGCAAGGACTACTACAAGCTGGAACATCTATTTGGGGGCTATGTTAAAAGACAAAGCGGGAATATATCATTTTCAGAAATTTTGTGTTCCGAAAACTTTTGAGGGCGGGGGTACATATTCGCAGTGGCGTAGCCAGGGGGTGGCACACCGGGCACGTGCCCCCCCCCCCCGAAATTTTTTTTTCGCCATGGCCTACATAGCGAAAAATGGCCACTTCAAGGAGGTGCCCCCCTCCGAAATCAAGGAGGTGCCCCCCCCCCCCCCCGAAAAAAAAATTTCTGGCTACGCCCCAGCATATTCGAGTTCACTTTTCAGTGCCCCGCGGCACTGAAAATGTAGTGCGTGTAACCCCCTTTCAGACGTAGTCCAAATTTGACCCTATTGATCGCGAGAAGTTCGTGCGACATTCTATTCGTAGGAGAGGAGAGAAAGGGGGAAGCGCATGCGCAGTGGGAGTGTGGACGCCGCGGTCAGGGATGCCTAGATGAGAGAGGGGGGAGCGTAGGAGGGGAAGAGAGGAGGGGAGGCGCATGCGCAGTGAGGGTGTGGTCGCCGCGGGGAGGGATGCCTAGATGAGAGAGAGGGGGGAGAAGAGGTTTTTTATTTTTATTTTTTTTGAATGGGTTTGCGCATGCGCAGTAAGGGTGGTCACGCCGCACACCACCACCACCACCGGATTGAGCTTCGCCATAAGATGCGTCCCATCTAAAGGAAGAGCGGCTGGGCTCTTCGCATTCGAAGACGTTCGCCGTTGGTGGCGCCATCTCTACAGCTCAAAGTAGTTGCGCACGAGGCGGATAGCGGCTAGAAAGCCTGAACGAGTCCCCCCGCCAGCTACGTTACAGTGTTGCCTAACCTAGATGAGTTCCATTAATAATGTGATAAGCATGGCAGCCGTGGCGCTTTCGGGCGCACGCAATTGCTGCTATACAGAGTACACAAAAACCATTACACCGAGAGAGCCGCAACCGGCAGTGCGAATGAACTTTTAGTTTTTGATAGTTGCGCTAGCTTTTAGCGTATATTAGCTGTTGATGCCAGTGCCAGAATAATAGCCAAAAAGTACCCAAGTAGCCAGCGTCAGTTTTTGTCGCCGCGGCCTTTGAAAAGTACACAATTTGTCGTAAAGTAGCCAAATCTGGCAACCCTGGTCCCGCGAAGACAGTCGCGAACCTCTGAGCCAATCAGATGGGCAGGAACATGCCCACTTGATTGCGATGAGTGCTTGGCTGCATTGCATGATGGTAAGAGTAAGCTTCGCCGTAAAAATGTTTTCGCTATCATGGCACCGTGACGTAGCAGAAAACTGTCTACACTTTCTCTATTTCGGTGGAATTTTCTATAGATAAGGTAAGATCTGTTTCTCTCGGTCTTTGTTCCCTTTTTTAACACGAAAGTGTTTCATGCCGGGGTCCACCAATACTTAAGTCCCGTATTTCCGTCACGGATATGACGCTAATAAAATGGGCGCAAATGTATGAGAAAGAAAAAAACTGAGAAAAAGTTTCCCTGCCGGGAATCGAACCTGCCACTTCTTGGCCGAGGCGAAAGACGCCCGACGGTCTACCGACAGAGCTATCGGGACAGACGTGCGCGAGGACACAAACGCGCCTTATGTCTCTGACACAATCTCTCTTGCGCGGTGCTCTGTGTTGGCGGGAATACGCGGGGTGAGCTGGTGCCGCCGTCTGTGAGCGGGCAAGTGAAGTAATGTGGCATCACGCTTACTAACGCCGCCAAACAACAATTCGGCGACGACGCAGTTAAAGCATGGCCTCAGCGATTGAAGGCCGTGACAATATTAAAAGCCATGGTTAAACAAATTGATCTCATCGAAAAGCACTGGACGCGCTATCATCGGGGAATCGCTCTAGACGCAGCTACGTTGCCTACGTTCCTTGCGTACCGCTTCTTGTAGGAGTAGTGCAGCTTCCACACGCACCAGCGGTGTTTCGGCGCCGACTGCTTCGAGTGCGATAGCACCGACCAGCGCCTGGCACAGGCGTTAGTTACGCCATTACTCCGGAAGCGCACGCCGTGCCGTTTCTCTCCTTAATTGATGACGCTATTCGCTTGTTGATGTCATCACTGCGCGGAATCCACGACACGCCGTGTCCAATTATCTGGTAAACACTTCTGCTACCAAAAAGGTTAAATCATGATCATGGGCATTAGTCGCCGCGATTGAGATATGCCACTAGGCTTCAACGTGGGTGCATCCACGTCAAAAGGTGCTAGTTGCCAAACGCCGATAGACATTTTACAAACTGTCATATATCACTACACAATAAGCAGTACTTCTGTGACGACACGTTTCACTTTCGTGTTATACCTATTCCTATGGCGGTGGAATCAGCCATGTTTTTTTCCTGTCTATTTTTTTTTCTTTCTCTGTAGTCTTTCTTCCACCCATAAGAATTTTTGCTCCCACGCCGGACAAATGTACCTTTCCAGAAATCGCAGCGCCGCGCCTTCCCCTGGTGGATCGGCGCTGGGGCATTATGGGAGAGCGGAGCACCGGGCGTGCAGAGCAGACGCCTTCTCGCTTTCGCCTGCTTTCTTCGCGCGCCGTGAAAAGTTTTGGATGGTGTAAGGTGCTGCTGTTGTGAAGAGACGGCTACTTCTTAGCGCTCCGACTTTCATGCACGCAAACTAGGCTGTGTTGTTTGTTCCAAATAGCCATATTCATCACTGAACATGCCGAAGAAGAAGGAAAGCGGCGGACAAACCTGCTCTGTTCTTGGATGAGATATTCAGGCGAAAGACACTGGACGTTTCGTTTCATTGCTCGGTGCTACTTCAGGACTTGAATTTTTGTGATGCGGCAGTTAAGTTTGACCTTTGTTAAGATGTTTGTGTTCTCATTCACTGTGATTACGGGGCTGGGATTTTGACACTTGAAGCATGCCGTGTAACTAGGCGAATTTTTTCAGGCGAAGGCCTTAGATGCCTCATTAAAAATTCACAGAGTCCCCTATGCATTCAGTTCAAGACGACTGGAAGGCTAAAGCCATCTTATGTTTCTTCTCAGTCAATGTACTGATCCTATCCCGCCAGTCCATGAGTGTCAGCAGGATTTTGTCTTGGGTGGAAAACTAGGGGTGTGCGAATAGTGAATTTTCATGTCGAATCGGGCACAACCGTTGGGCAAAATAAAGTTTATTCAACTCAACTCATGTCGAATCTAATTTGAATCGAATAGTGCCGAATCGCGGCCAAAAATGTCGAATGTCGAATCGAATATTGAATACCGAAGATTTTGTTCAAAATTGAAAGAAAGAACAAACAAATGCAGTCTCCTCATGTTCCTCGAGCACATAACGCGGTGAGTGAATGCTACCGAAAGACTGCATATTGTCGTGCAGAAACACAAGCTCTTCCACATGAAATTGCTTCAAACTTTCTCGCCATGATGTTACGCTGTTTCCTGCAGTTGAAAACATGTGCACACTGGGCGCCTCAGGAGCAGAGATGCGACGGTATCGCAAAGCGATTTTGCCGATACCTGGATGAAGTGCAGCTCTCTGCATAGGCGTGCGCATGGTTGCCCTTCAGGGGGGGGGGGCGAAGGTTGGTCGCAGCGCCTCCCCTCCCTATTAAGTCAATGTATGGGGCACATTTTGCGACCCCCCATCCTAGGTGACTTGGGGGGGCGGCCGCCCCCTCTGGCCCCCCTCGTGCGCACGCCTATGGCTCTATGCACTTTCCACTATTTCAAAGGATCATACTTTCTTGGGCAATTTTTGAACCTCTAGACCAGGGGTCTCAAACTCACCTCAGCCAGCGGGACGCAGTCACGCAATTTAGTCCCGCAAGGGCCGGGGCAGTGAAGAAGGTATAGAAGCGAGGGGAGGGGGGGGGGGGGGGGGGACTTTGCACAATTTGCTTGAAAACGCTGCCATTTGAAAGAAAATTTTCCCATATCTCCTTTACAGGTAATTTCTGAATGAGGTGCGGTGCCCGGATTCCAAGACCAAGTCGATACCGATCTCAAAACTGACTCAAATCTGAACGCCGATTGTGAAATATAATTTTTGTTTAACGCTCATGTTTCAAAACAAAGTGAACACATAGGATGCCTCACGCAACAATGCGTTAAACCAGTCAGGTCCGTGTACCTCAGGAACATACTTAATAAGAACAATAAAATAGAATACGAGGGGCGAAGACAGTCATGTGAGGGCCGCGGGCCGCAACCGAGGGCCTGGCGGGACGCATGCGGCCCGCGGGCCGCGTGTCTGAGACCCCTGCTCTAGACTATAAGGTCTTAGCCCAGTGCTGGTTATTTTTGTTTGACGCTGGTAGTTCGACAGTTTTCCAGACTGTTCTCGGGCTTCTTCTGCTGGAGCCATGACGAGCGGAAATGACATAATTTGCTTTAAAATAAACATGCGCTCACTTTTGAACTAGTATATCGGTGAACATTTTAACGGAACGCTTCTGTAACGAGGTGAGCGTTAGCTTTAGCCACCCCACCCTAACCAAGTTGCACCATCGGCTTTTCTCAGGCTTTAGTATTCGTTCAATCGAATTATTCAAAACTTCGAATACTAGCTATTCGAAAGGTCGAATCGAATTATTCGATTAAATACTATTGGACTCGAATTCGAAACTCGAATATTCGCACACCCCTAGTGGAAACCAGTCTTGCATCGCGGCTGGGGGGACGGGGGCGAGCACTAGTGTAGCTTGGGTGTGGGCAAGTCCTGGTTTGGCTTGAGGGGGGGCCGGTGCCCCTTTTGCACCCCCCTGCCGACGCCCATGCCTGCCACCATTCCCACCATCCTTCGTTAGGTGCTTGCTGCACCTAACGAGGTTTTGCACTGCCTCCAAGATCGGAGGCACCTCATCTTGATTTTGCATTGCCTCCGTGATCAGAAAACCTTTGACTAAGCTAGGATGTCATGTGATGGCGTGATCATGTCAAGTCACGTGACGTCTTAATGACGTCACATTTTTTTGGCGATCTTTGGCGTCACATTTTTCGTCGTCATCACGTGATGACGAACGCATCACTCGACGACGCCGACGCGGGACGCCAATGGTCAAATTTCACATTCGGTGAGGCATCTAAGGTTTTCGCCTAAAAATAAAAATTTACCATCGGTGGCTTTGGCGTCCCGCGGCGGCGGCGTCAACAAGAGTGATGCAAAAATCGTCACGTGATGGCGTCACGATATGACTTGCAGAAGAGTGGTAAGTTGGGCCAGTTGGGCCAATAAGGTCAACTTGTCGGCTAGTTGGTGGAACATACTGAAACGGCAAAACAGCGCAGTAAAAACGACGACGGAGGAAGGAACGAACACACACACGAAGCGCTGACTAACAACTGAAATTTATTCGGGTGAAAAATGGATATAAATGCACTCGTAAGAGCATCACGTCACAAACGAAAACACAGCAAAAGCAAGAAAACAAAGATACCATGAAAAGCACAGTTGTGAAAAAAAAAAAGCCAATGGT
The DNA here is from genome assembly GCA_030522465.1 of Rhipicephalus appendiculatus. NCBI lineage: Eukaryota > Metazoa > Arthropoda > Arachnida > Ixodida > Ixodidae > Rhipicephalus > Rhipicephalus appendiculatus. The sequence goes on from JALIZH010013530.1 coordinate 28,239, forward strand.
CATTATCGCTACGATGCTGCGCGAGGCCCTGACAAGTGGTTCAATTAGGACAGTTAGCCGAGAGATAAGAGACTTCTTTGTCAGACAATGAAACAGATGGAATGCTGACACATTTTTCTTTTAACAATGAGATATTAAATAACTACGATTTCTCTTGTCATTTGATTATGGTTCTTTGGTATGACAACACAGTTTTCAAAGTCAGGGTGACAACCACAATGCTTACAATGAATGCCGAGATGGCCACTGACAGAACTGGTCACATTATAATTGTGCTCACGGAGCCTATCGTTTAAACATCGACCAGTCTGGCCGATGTGAATCTGCCGCATGACAAGGGGATGCCATATACGACATTTTTGACACAGGCCACGAATGGCGACTTGTGTTGCTTACCACAGGAGAGACTGTCAACGCTTCGTGTGTGTGTTCGTTCCGCCTCGCCGTCGTTTTTACTGCGCTGTTTTGCCTTTTCAGTTGGGCCAGTTGGGCCAGCTTTTGCGCAGTTACATAATAGCACGATATGACGTCGTCGTGACATCACAGATCACCAGAATGTGTGAGGTTATCATGACGTCGCATGATGACGCCATCACACGATATCGTCGCTTTGCACTGCCTCTGTGATCGCCCACCGATCACGGAGGCCGAGCAAAACCAGGTGAGGTGCTGAAAGTATGGAATGTCTGCGGTCATAGGAACCAGTGCAAAACCACGTTACGTGCAGAAAACCTTTCAGAGGGGGGGCGGGAAGGACCAATACATCGACTGAAGAAAAGAAGACGGCTTTCGCCTTTAAGTCGTCTTGGGCGAATGCATGAGAAACCCTGCGAGCTTTTTTATTGGCACTCTTACGTAGTGTTTATTTTGCTATTTACTGCTTGGTTATGTTCAATCGGATCTGCTTGCTATTCACCATAAACCTAGAGGCCTCACCTATATTGGCGCCGCGCATCTCATTTTTTGGTTCCCTGTGTCAAGGCAAGTAGTGCTAGTTGTTTCATTATTATCGATACAAAATTGACACTCGAAGCCAGCTTCTTTCACATTGCCAGCTGTTGTAAGCTGACCGTTGCTTTTAAAACCACGGTCTCACCATTAACAACCTTGCACAGCAGTACTTCATGAACTTTGTTTTACTTAGCCATTCTGTACACAGATACTGAGGGCTTATTAGCACCATGAGAATGCTCATGCTGCAGAATTTTCCCTTCTGAATACGCCTGTGGCAAGTCCTTCAGATTTTTTGTCCATGGCCTTTTGGCAAAGGTGACAGGAACGGCTGTATGTTTTCGGCAGCTTGGAGGGGCATCTGCATCCAAACGACAAATCACTAAATTAGCATAATCATAAACTGTAATGAAACAAGAGAACTCAAAGAGTAAAATGGAATATTGCGTAAATTATGCACACGAAGGCTCCATTCTGTTATATATTCCTTCCCATTGTTAATTCGGGAGTCACGACATTTTGCGCAATCAGGTCCGAAATTCTTGAGTTAATTTCCAAGTCACGGTCGAGGAAACAGGCGCGACACAGAGACAGCATGTTTTACGTTGTTTGAAAACATATACAGGGAAAGTCAAATGAGCAGAATATTCTAGCTTCATGTAGCGCGACACTGCGCCTTGATTACGTGATCTCCGCAGCCGACAGCACTCGCTTGATGTCCCCTCTATGAGCATGTTGGTAGCTGGTTTTACCAACTCTCAGCGTTCCAAGAGCAAAGTTTCTAACATGTAGCATCTGAAACAGGCAATTAGTATCCCAATCTACACAGCGTAGTTGGGCTCGAACCCATTTATGAGGGTGCGATTTTGACATCGATTATCATGCGCAAAGTGCCACGGTCCTGCGTATCGCGCGGAAGCATATCACGAGCCTCGGGATATGCTTCCGCGCGACGAGCGATAGTGCCCAACACAAAATACTAATAATGAAGCTGTACTCTCATGCTGATAATAAAACAAACAAAGAAAGATTGCCGATACTTGTAAATATGATCAACGAAGCGCAGGGGACTCGCCGCGAAAGCAGTATAAAGTTTCTAATTCAATGGGCCTTTTCGCGGGTACGTGAACATTTTGCCAGGTCATTAGTAAGTCAAGGATGCTTACTGTTTGCTGGCTATTATTCATGTTGCTCTGGGTGCCTCTTCTGTGAGTGCAGATTGAAGCAGGGTTATCACGCGCGATATTCCTGCAACGACGCTGGAAACGAGGTGAGCCAACGCTTCCGCGAGCAGAAGACACTCGGCCGGCGCTCCGGCTTCCCATAACGCTTTGCGGCCGACCGTAGGTGGCGCGCGGGAATTTCTGGAAAGGTCCATTGGCGCAGGTGTTCTGGGAACGAAGCAGAAGATTAAAAGGGCCCGGCAACACTTTTCCAAGAAGCCATGCAATGGATCCACTAAAAGAGCTTATTGCCTCACGAATTGACCACCACAAAAATTTTTAGAATCCGTCCAGTACGAACGGAGTTACAGACTTGTCGAACGCTGCAATTACATTCTTTCTTCTCTCGTCCTGACGAAAGTGCTGGAACCTAGGCAGGGAGGAATGGCACGGGAAAAGAAAATACGTAACGTGCACCTCGTGACCTTGAGCACTTTCTCTCTTTTTTTTTTCTGCGAATACGCGGCTTTTCAGTGCGATCGCACGCGCACGCGTGGGCAAGTCGCGGCCTCCCGTCGCGGCCCCAGTAACGACCGAGCGCGCCATGCTCAAATCAGCCAATGGCTGATACAATGGCTGTGAAGACTGATTTTACAGCGAAAGCTGTTATGAGATCACAACAAGGGCCGTTTCTGCGCCGTAGTTGTCCGCCGCCGCCGCCGCCGCCGCCGCCGCCGGTGTCCGTAACCAATATCGCACGAAATAAGAAAAAAAACTAAATAAATAAAAAAACACCTATGACCGAATGGGATTCAAACCCGGGTCTTCTGCGTGTCAGCCCAGCACTCTACCATTGAGCTACGCCGCTGCTTGAAACTGCGGTGCAAACTGACCCTAGGCAGGCTTCATGTCGGGTAAGGAATCGCGTTAACGTGTGTTGTTAAGCGTTTTAGAACAGTACAGTCAGAGCCAGGCGTCACACAAATCGAATTGCGTAACGAGTGGGTCGTTCAATGCTCCAAACCATTACAAAAAGCCTGAGGCAAAATTCTTCATCGTCGTCAGCCACAGCATCAGCAAAGTGCACATAATGCGTTACAAGAGTGTAGCGGGTACCACGCTTTTCTGAAGAATGAAGAATAATGGCATAGTAGACGCTTCCCCACTACACAAAAATTATGGTTATTTATGGCGTAGTGGGTACCATGCAAGTGCGGTTGTTGTAGTTGCCCCAATAATGTTTAAAAAAGGCCCTAGAAAGGCCGCTCTCCCAGCTTTCGCTGTGGCTGTGCTGCGAGTTCCGCGCAGTCCTGGCGGTTTTTTTAGCTTGTAGCGTCATTTGTCGAGAGAAGAGAAAGCAATTTTTAGCTGACTTTCAGAACTTATAGTGAATTCCAGGCCGCCTGGTGCGCTATAATATTTGGCTCGCGCGTTCTCTGGAGCCTCGACTACCGATCGTCGGTGTTTTCTGACCATGCTCAAAAAGTGTTGCAGGGCCCCTTAAATAACAGCACGGAAAGATCGCGTGTCAGTTCATGATAGTAATAATTTTTTGCTCCTTCAACATGGACTAACTGTCGCTTAGATAGCTCCGCTGTTAAAACACGACTAACAACATGTTTACCGATGTCACGATGGGAGCCGACAGATAGAAACACGTTGTGTGATTAGTAGAGGCCGGATTTTTAGGCACTAAAAATTGCGTTTTAGGCGCCATAAATAGGCAGGCAAAACACAGTTTTAGGCCCCCAAATCGTAAATATAGGCACAATAAATTTTTACAAAAATTCAGATTTTCGAAGAAAGACGTGCGCGACCGGTGTCTACGACAGGAAAGCAAAAAAAAAATGTTCTAGTTTTTGATGGCACAAAGGCGCCGGTGGTTTAGCATAGCCATGTCATTGTCTTTTTTTCCCGCGCTGTTTGCAGAACACGGTCTCTCCCTTTATTGTACAGCGTGATTTGAGTGTCCACCGTCCAATAAACATGCTCTAGGGTCACATTATTTTTGCCATGGCTGAGAAGGGCAGCACAGGAGCAAATAGCCGGACTGCTGAAAGGCCAGAAGGCTTTTTTTCGCCTCGTATTCGCCGGGTCTAATCGCGCAGGGTCAATTTCTCTTCTGTCTGTGAACACATTAAAGGGCCCTTTTCCAGGTTTCAGCATATTGAGCTGGCAGGTGCAATGCATGCACTGGACGCTCACGATCACGTCTGCCAAGATTTGGAACGCTACGTGCCACGAAAAGAGGTGAAATGTCAGACTGAGCGCCACTTGCCCTTCATTTCACGGGCGCGTGCCACAACATGGAGAACGAGAGGAGGTTCGCTTGTGGACAGTAGGCGTGCTCCCTCCTATTTTTTTCTTTCCTCCATGCGTACAATAAAGAATGGCACTGCGTACATCACAGTAGTACGGGAACCTGCGCGCATTATCCCCTTCAGGCGCGCATTATGATGCACTGTTCAGAAATGTCTAAATTTCGCGCAACGTAATTCTAAGGCACTCGTTACTACATTCCAAGAAAGAAAATGAAGAAATACGTTGTTTTGTGTGAGTTTTGTTAATTAATCTTAATTAGCATATAATTAAATATTCAATTATTGTGCAGCCACTCATGTTCGATTTTTACACAAAAAGAAGGTAATCTTAGGCTCAAAATGCCCACGCAGTTCGTTTTTGGCTGTGTCCATTTTGAGCAAAGAAAAGTAATATTTATGAAGTTGGTCCTGGAACGCGGCACGCCCAGTGACCCGTCAGACATCGTAGTGCCTTCAGAAAAGTGATTGGCTGCAGTCATATACAGCACACTGGGGTGAAGTCAAGACGCTGTGAGTATGCAGAAGGTTCAATTATTTCTATGCGCAGTGTATCTTGCCCTGTCTTCCCCATGCACTAGTCCGAGGAACTGGCAAATACAAGTAGCGTCCACATATGTGGACGCTGCGCCTGAAAGGGGTTATTCGAGGCGACATCTGTAATTTGTGCAATCAGTTGCTTGAATAGAAGAATGAAAGTTGATTGAAATATTGGACAAACAAGTGGAATCTGTGCCAGATTTAGTACGTGTTTTTTTTTTTTACTTCTCGTCGAGCGAGATGCTAGTCTAAGCTGCCTCCACTTCATTTGCACTCGTGTTCTCGCCGTTCCCACGTCATGCAGGCGCCAGCCCCTGACAACGCTTGGCGTGATTTTTGATGCCTCGTCCCTTACATCAGTTCCAGCGGTGCGACGCTGTGTATCGTAGTAAGGAAACATGATCTATGCCAGCCTCTCCAAACGTACGCGCAAAGAAGGATCCATCACACAGAAACAGGTAGTACACTACAGAGAACGCCGACTCGCGTGCACGACTTGGTTTGGGCATGCCATACGCATGTAACCTTGCATGCGCATGACGTGTTGATGCGTCTGCGTCGTGTGATCTTCCGACTCCGAGTTGCTCCGATACCGAAGAGGGCAGGGAAGGAATTTGGCTTGCGAAGTCTACACGGGGCGAGTGGGGAAGGTTTCAAGCTCACCTCCTCGCATCATGCTTTCGCGGCTCTTGAAGAACCAATTAAAAAATTCTTGTGGTACAAAGCTCTTCATTGGGCACGCAACAACTTCCGGAATCTAACTAAAATTTCTGATGTGACCTGGTGGCCCTTTAAGAAGTAAATTACAAACAAAACAAGAGCCACCGGCACATTATTTTTTTTACCTACACTCTACTTTCCCCTGGCAGCACTCCACTGTTTCGCATTCATTGTCCATCTTCCTGCGGCTGCACACAGGCACCTGCTGTTTCCTGCCCCCCACCACACCCAGGTCTTCAAGGAGGTGCTTCAATTCCTTGGGAACACTGGAATGGAAAACTGGCTGTGAAAGCCGCCCGCCACATCCTCGGCCATGGACGCCACACTCCTCTTCTTCCCCTCTCCTCTTCCCACTTTTATTTTCCTCTCCCTATTTTACTGTATACGCTGGGACGTGCTCCCATTTAGGGTTGCAGAAATAGTGTCTCTTCCTCTCCTCCTCCTCCTCCTCCAGCCACTCGCGGCTTGTCAATGCGGTGGCCGACGCGTCCTATTTCACTGCTGCTAGCGGTTGCCTTGCGAAAATTTGTTGAACTAGAGAACTAGGTTGCACCCCTTAGAATTCCGAAAGGCCAATGTTGCCCAGTTACATGAACAACGGTCTCCAACTGTACTCGAAAGCAAAATATGACGTTAAATGGTGTTCATATAGGCACCAATTTTGAAAATAGGCATTTATAGGCACCAACAGGAATTTAGGAACAAACGCCAAAAATAGGCAATTATAGGCACTATAAAAACACTATAAATGCCCTCCTTAACCTCTAATTCATGCTCATATATCAAAGAGACACGATTGGAACTCAAGGAACAAGATAGCCATTTGCCTATATTCCGGTCTCTAGTGATTAGGTTGAACGAACAGGAGAAAATTCCCCAGACAGCCTCGCCGACGTTTCGGTAGGAGGACCTTTGGCGTGTTAGTATGAAGTGGATCAGTGATTACGCCATGTGCAGTGCGGGTGCCTGTCAGCGTTGGCAATCAGTCTGGGAAGAAAGAGCTATAAAGCGGATGAGTATAGTTTATAAGAACCCCTTTTGAGTTAAAGTATAGCGTATTTTCAAGAAAGATTGTAACGGGGCTCAGGAATCGCATCGCGGACATAAAGGGAGCTAGAAAAGGAAAGAGAAAAAAGAGGAATAGAAAAAGGGGAAAAAGCGAAAGGAGGATCGGTACAGCAAAGCGGGGGCCGCCAAAAGTACGACGAAGGAAAGAGCGATGCAGACAAGAAACTTGGACAACCGGCCGAGGGGTGCCGAGCCCAGTTCCCACAAAGGCTGCAGAAGGTGGTGTCCACCCTTTAATGCTCAATAAACCACCTCAGTAGGGGAAGGCCAGATTAGGGCAATTACAAATGGTGAGAAACAAGCGGCATACTTTTTAACGTCATCATGTGGACTGTGATACTGGAAGGGGTGTCTGAAGGACACGCGTGTAAAGCGCAGTCATTGGCAGACATGCATCGAGCGTCGCTGTAGGCGGCCCGCCAAGGGGAAGGACCTTGAAAGTTAGGCGGGATGCCAATTAAGGAGCAAAAAGTGGGGGGCGGGGACACTCGAAATAAGAAGCAGGAAAGAAACTCCTGGGGAGGCAATTGCTTTGTAATTCGCGGCTGTAAGTGGTCTTAGAAGCGGACAAAGAGTAAATGGAACTGTGGTTCGAATGTTCTCGAATATAAATACTACGGAATAGTAATTTGTGTTTACCTACATACAAATACACATACACGTATACATGGAAAAACTGAAAACATGAAAAATAAGAGTAGAAATAGCAAATAATGTAGGCTAGTAGGAACAAACCCATACGTACCTTTGATACCTATATGACATATTTAAAATATAGGTCATGGCCCCGACTATCTGGCTGAAATTGACGTCATTCCTGAGCTCTGTTCAACAATAATGTTCACGATCGAGACCTCGCCTGAGTTCATCAAATTCCTTGACACGTACTAATATATTAAAAGTGGCATATTATGGACAAACTGTATAAAAAGAAATACTTTGACAAGCAAAAATACCTCGTTTATACAAGCCACCACCCGAAGCAGTCTAAAAAGGACATTTTCAGGAGCGAGGCAACAAGTTCACGCCGCATATGCGTAGAAAACGAGGTTCACGTGAACAGACTTACCCCTCCCCCAAAATAAATGCTATCGAACAGTAGTCGACCAAACACGTTGCTTCATAAAGCTCATACGGACGCACTAAAACTAGACCACATTGAGACACTCAAACCACGCCTTAAAAGCGTGACCGCAACCACGCATCCTCTCACTACAAAATTGTCAAAAGCGCTTCCAAACATAAACAACATTCTCACAAAATACTATTCAATTCTAACCACCAACCAGACCTTTAAAAAAGTCTTCTGAGGACCGCCTAAGGTCGCCTCAGACTCATCGCCAATTTTAAAAGCATTCTGGTTCATGCAAAGCTCAAAACAAAGACTGAGTCAACATCTGGTCCCTGTGGCCGTTCCTCATTTTCTAATTGTAAATATATGCAATAAGCTGCCAGCGTAAAAAGCACACCATCAGAATACATTCACAATGTAACATCAAACATCACCTGAACTTCAAACACCCTAACATAACATTTTGAGAGCTACACCTGTGAAAAAATTATATATAGGTGAAACCGGACAACCAATACTTGTAACATTGAACGGCCATCACGCAGATATGAAGCACAATTTGGCAAAAGCAGTAGCCTTCCACTTCAACCAACAAAATCATATTTTCAACAACGCAAAACTTCACATTCTACTACAAAGTTTTCGTTCACCACGTGAGATCAAACAAAATGGAATCGTATTTGATAGAGAGATTTAAATCCCTATACCCTTCAGCTTCCTAGGAAACCCTTCATCAACTCTTATCCCTAACTCTTCCTGTTATAGGGCCCTGAAACCCTCCTCTAAACACGCTGTGAATAGCGTTGGGGAGATGGTGTCTCCCTGCATCGCACCCTTCTTCATTGGGATTCTGTCGCTTTCTTTATGGAGGACTGTGGTGGCTGTGGATCCGCTGTAGATTAATGTAGAGTTGATGAAGAGTTGATGGAGAGTATCTTAGTAACCTGCGACTCGCTGACGACATTGCATTGATGAGTAACTCAGGGGACAAATAAGAACTCATGATTATTGAATTGGACACGGAAAGCAAAAGAGTAACTCTGAAGATACATATGCATAAAACTAAAGTAGTGTGCAACAGTCTCGGCAGAGAACAGCGCTTTAGGATAGGTGGCAAGACACTGGAAGTTGTAAAAAAATACGTCTACTTAGGACTGGTAGTAACCACGAGCCGAACTATGAGCGTGAAATAACTAGAAGAATAAGGAGGGGGTTGAGCACTTTCCTCAACCATTCTGAAATCACATGTGGTAGTCTACCACTATCCCTCAAGAGGAAGGTATACAACAGCTGCATCTTACCGGTACTTACCTACGGAGCAGAAAGAGGGTTCAACTTAAATTGAGTACGACGCAGCGAGCAATGGAAAGGAAAATGATAGGTGCAACCTTAAGAGACAGGCAGAGAGCTGAGCGTGCCAGGAAAAAACCGGAGGTTAAGGATATTATTGTTAAAATCAAGAAAACAAATGAACATGGGCCAGGCACGTAGCGCGTAGGCAGCTTAACCGTTGGTCATTAAGGGTAACTGACTGGATTCCAAGAGAAGGCAAACGCGTGAGGGGGGAGACTGAAAATTAGGTGGGCAGATGAGATTAAGAAGTTTGCAGGTATAACGTGGCAGCCGAAAGCACTGGACAGGATTGTTTGGCGGAACATGGGACAGGCCTTTCCCCTGCAGTGGGCGTAGTCAGGCTGATGATCATGATGACCTCTCAGGAATAAATGTGGTACGTGGTAACTTAGGGTGGATAAAAGACGTAACATAATTCCTATATCACTAAGACACAAAATAAGCTCAACCTTCAAACAACTTACACCAGTACCCAATTCCTTGCACGGGATTCCTACACGCCTACAATATTTACTATTAACATCCTTTATCAATTTCAAAAAAATTCGGCAGATTCCACGTACCGTGGGAATCGATATTATGCGAAGCATGCGGAGGGAAGGTGACTGTGTTGTAATGTTTTATTCAGCAAAACGTTACGAAATTACGCTAAAGATATGTACAAATGTTGTACGCACAGACATATGTTCCACAGTCGTATATGTTTTGCATAACAAGTTGTTTACAGTTGCGTAACGATGCCAACAGCAACATGGGCAGTAGCAACACCAGAAGCGGTAAACTGATATGTAGCGCTTGTGCTCGCCAGGATGGTAGCCCTGGACACTGCAACATATATCAACTTCAGTGGATGGCGCTTTACTATAATTGATGTTAACCCGGCGTGACGGCTGTGTCATCGGAGTACATATGTAATGTTTATAAAATTGGATAGCCAGCACTGCAACGACAATTGACGTTTCACGAACATTAGGGTCTATTCGAAAAGCAGTTTCGAGACCTGGCTTGGCTCTGTGGTAGAATGCTTGATTGCCACGCAGAATGCTTGGGTTCGATTCCTGTTGGGACCCTGACATTTATTATTTGCATTCGTCCGGTCAACGCTGCTGATGACGTCAGCTTTTTAACGCTCTGGCGTTAAAAGTACCAGTGTTTGTCTCGCCGTTCCTGGGTAGTCTAAATTGTCAATCACCTGTGGCGCATACCCGCATACCTGTGGCACATACCCGCCCCGTGGTATGTGCCACAGGGTTTGCCCGAAAGAGTGTGAAGACGTACGCGACGGGATTGTCATTATTCATGTCACGACCAGCGAGTCATATTCATCAAACCATCTTATTCTCACATACAAATTTTGGTCTACCCCAAGTTAAAGGGGTAATCACGAGATCACCCAGACGTAGGCGGCTAGATAGATAGATAGATAGATACGTAGATAGAAACGCTAAAAGTGCCTGCAGTACGCAAAGAAATGCTTCGCATTTAAAATTTCTGGTATCTATGTTTCTACATGTGTATATATGCTAACACAGACTGCTATTACAGTGAACTCTCACTTGAGTGACGTTGAAGGGACCCAAATAAATACTTCACTTAACTGAAAGTTCACTAAACTGAATATTCACTGGAGTACGGCATAGGACTTGGCACAGCAGAAATGAAGTAAGACGCGTGAAATGCAGTTTGTTTTGAAAAAAAATGAAGGACACTTTGTAAATTCCAAAGTGTGTTCGATGAACGCCTGTGCCCATTTAGAAGGGGTCGGTCAGTATGGATCGCGATGCGCGCGTCTCCCTTCTTGCATGATTGGACATGCTGGGAAAAGCGACGCGACGCAAGCCAAGCGCGAGCGATGTAGAGTCCGACGTGACCGGCGTCCGTTGGCGCACCCCGACGGGCCACCTGGCACCGTGCCAGGGCACGGGCGGAGGGACGGACGGAGGGTCGGACGTGAGCATGAGAGATTAAAAGCTTTCGCCTTAATAATTCTGTAATTTTGTTTGGAGTGACGCCCTTAAATCGCAAGAAGCAAAGCTGTCTACGTTTTTGTGCAGCGCCTCTGGCACAGCTTGTTGCTGTGACACGAAGTCTCGCAAATTTCTCATATATCCTGCAGCCTTGGCTTGAGGTACGTGATTTGAACTGTCTCAGCCATTATAACTTTGTCGCACTGTTCTTCTATCGGCTTAGGACGAACACTGGAAACAATTTCCAAATCTGAAAGCTTTGCACAGGTACTGAAGAGCATTGTCTCGTTTTTGTCTCCCGCACGGCACCCTGCCTCGGTGATGCTGCATGCACGAGCAATATTGCGCCGCGCCGATGTATGGCGATTTGGGGGCGGCCCGCTTTGGCCACGTTAGTGCTGCTGAGCGCAAAAATTCATTGAATTGATGTCAAAAATGAGCTCGAGTGCGCAGATCAAGTTCGTTGAACTGAAGTATTCACTATTCAGAAGTCCGTTTAACTGAAAGATTTTTGCATAGAATGCATGAAAAAACCACCGGGGATTTTCTGAAAGTTCCTTACTCTGAAATATTCGTTAAATCGACGTTCATTCAAGTGAGAGCTCGCTGTACATAGCTTTTATTTTCTAGAGGCCAGTCGCACTCCCCAGGACACAATAAAGTTATTTTCCATTCCGTTCCATTCTTTCGAACCACTTTACTCTTCACCCGTTTCTAAGAACACTCCTCCCCGCCCCCCCCCCTTTTTTTCCGTAGTTGTCATGCCATGCAACTTTCAACTCTTTAACTAGAAAGATATGAATCACTGACTTACTAATTATTTCTGTGTCTTCAACTGATTTTAGCTAATCCAAAAACTGCATCAAGCGAAGTTTCAGAACAATTTTGTTGAACTGCCAGATAAAGGTGCAGAAAGCCGGTCAACTGAAGCTCTTGATCCCAGCGTGATCCGATACTGTTTTTGGTGAAAACTGCTCCAAACAGTTTTTTTTTCACTTTCTTGGCACACCAGTCGATAGTGCATGGGCTCAAAAAGCCATCCTTAAACAACGATTGGACGTAAGCTCGCGGGGAAAGTGCCTCTTTTAGGAGCCACATGCACTTTTTTTCGGGAATTTGTATTTTCGTCATGTGTTTTTTCTCCCATGTTCTTTTTTTAACGCGATAGCGTTAAAGAGCTCGTTTCGCAGAAATTCCGGCGTCGGCATCGGTGTCGGCGTTGGTGTTGGCGTCGGCGGCGGTGTCGTTGGTTGTGAGCGAAAGATCATCATCTTGTCCGTGACCGAAAAATCGAGAAAGATGCAAATAAATTAAATAGTAAAAAATTTCGGGTCCGAATGAGGATCGAACCCAGGTCGTCTGCGTGGCAAGCAGGTGTTCTACCGCACAGCCACGCTTCTGCTTGGGATTACATATAAAATAACTTCCTCTGCTTGGAATAGAAGTGAAAATAACTTTCATGCTCTACAAGCACACGCGTCCTGTATACAGGCGTCACAATACAACATGTAATATCGCAGTAATATTACGTGGTACAAGCGTACATTACCATCGGGCGTCAGAAGGTGTGAATGGCATGACGATATTGTGGTTCAAAGCCGTGCACCCATTACAAAAGGCACACACGTTACGGCACGTATTCCATTAAGACTACGTAGTGGGTGCATGGATATTTCGAAAACATTTCCCGCATTTCCGGCACATAATTGCTCGTGGTTTAAAGCATGCTACCCATTACATAGTATGCACTAAGTGATTGACGTATGCACTAGGGACAGGATATCGCTATCGCGTTGAACTCTTAAAGGCGAAGCTACAGGGAGGGATGGCATCGTGGGGAAAGAAAATGGCGTCACGCACCTCGTGATCTTGAGCGCTTTTTCTCTTCTTTTTTTGTTCGAATACGCGAATTTTCATGGCGATCGCGCGCGCACGCGTGGACAAGTCGCGCAGGCCTCCTGCGCCTAACTACCGAGCGCCATGCTCAAATCAGCCACTGGCTTTATACAAAGAAATCTCTCGTCGATGACGAGTGATTTTTTGGGTACGCAACGTCATTTGTCGAGAGAAGAGGGAAAGCAATTTCTGGTCGACTTTGAGAATTTATTGTGAATTCCACGCCGCGTGCTGCGCTATAATATTTGGCTCGCGTGTTCTCGTGAGCCTCGGGACCACTGGACGGCAGCGTTTTCTGAGCATGCTCAAAAGTGTTGCAGGGCCCCTTTAAGGGTCCCCTCAATTTTTAGGGGCGAAGCTCCTTGGGGTGCGGGTCTGTCCCTCCTCTGTAGTAGTAGTAGTAGTAGTAGTAGTAGTAGTAGTAGTAGTAGTAGTAGTAGTAGTAGTAGTAGTAGTAGTAGTTGTAGGTAGGTAGGTAGGTAGCCACGTATAGTGGAATGTACCCACTCCACGTGATAAAGATGACGATGACGCAGTATAGTGGAACGTACCCACTACACGTGATAACGATGAAGTATAAGCGCGTTCCAGTATAGTGAAATGTACTCACTACACGTGATAACGATGACGATGACGCTGATGACCATGAAGTATAAGCGCGTTCCAGACCACACATTATCTTTCTGCCATGGATGAAAACGATCGAGCTTCGCCCACTCATCACCATTCACTTCGTGGATATGGCGTGATTTTTTACATTCTTGGGATGCCTTCCCGGTTCGAAACATCCGCGTCACGTGCTTTATAGGCTACAGAAGCCTTTCTAGGTTTTCTTTGAAGGATTGCCGGCGAATGCCACAAAGAAGCGTCTTCGGAGTCCGTTTCAGGAACTGACTGCATCCATCATAACATCTGTAATCATAGTTTACTTGTACGCATTATTGGGTCAAAAAATTTGGAAATAAGCTTCAACAAAATATCTTCACCAGGGTAAAGTGGAACCAACGTGATGTCCTTCGTTTCCCCATCTACTCCACAGATTAGAGCTTCGTTCATGCCTAAAATAAAAAAAAAACATGAGACTACTTGCTTACCACTCTATACGTTGTACATGTTGAAGATTTTATAAATACGGCGCACCAAAATTCACAGAATATCGGTAGACGGCAGCAAATCAGGTACAACAACAAGCGCGTCATTTTACCCCCAACTGGGAGATCAACAATTTGGTTGACCACTGTCACACGCCACTAGTAACTGACCAATGTAAGAAAAGTTCAGAAAATCTTAATATTGCTTTCTAAGGCACCGTTCTACACAGAGGTAAAATTAACTTGCTTAGATGCGATAAACTGCTTTCCCCGGTGACGCAAATTACCGCAGCGCGAACAATCGGACGACGACAACGAAAACCGCACGTTTAGTCAAATAAAAAAAAAACAGGCACCATCAGTTCCTCATTTTGTCAACTAAATTAATAGGTCGAGTCTAATTAAAGTCCCATTTAGCGAGGACGAACTAAAGCTGAAATGTGAGTCTTTTCCCTGGCCTTTTTATAAGGTCAACAATAGCGTTGACCTGCCATTTAAAGGGTTCAGGCTATTCCCCTTTGCAGGTCACGTATGGCAATATTCGATGCGTGTGTCGTCCAAGGACTTTACTCTGTAATCAGGTGTCTTTCAGACATCCCTCCCGGTATCAGTACTTCTCTAGAATTTAAAAAACTCACCGCCTGTTTATCTCAATTTCTAATTGCCTTAATCTGGCCCCTCCCCTTCAGAGGCGGTTTTTCGAGAAATAGAAGGGCGACACCACCTCCTGCAGCCTTTGCGGGAACTGGGCTCAGTACCTCTGCTGGTTTTCCAAATTTCTTTCGTGCTTTACTATTTTCTTCGTCGTGCCTTCGGTGGCGCCCGCCTCACTTTACCACTCCTTTTTTTTCTTGCGTTTTGTGCCTTTTCTTTTTTTTAGCTTCCCCTATTTCCGCGATGTGATTCCAGAGCCCTGTGACAAGCTTTCTTCAAAAGGGGCAACGGCTATGCTAATCTGATTTATAGCTTATTTTTCTTTCCAGGTGGCAATTGCCAACAGCGACACGTGCCCTCACTGCACATGCCCTATTACTAACCCCCTTAAAACTAACACTCCACGGGTGACAAGGTGCCTTTCACAAAGATAGCTCCTCCTATTTGCACGTCAGCCAGCCTGCCGGAGGTACTTTCTCCTGTTCGTTCAACTTTATCGCACAACGTGTTTGCGAGCACGGCTTCTTGTAGCAATAAAGCTACGGCCACCCCCAGTGCAGTGCGTGGTAATAACGCCGGGAGATTATTTCAGCTCCCAGTCATCATGTGTTCGTGTAGATTTGTGCAGTAACTTGAGTGATAATTGCATCGAAACTGAGTCCTACGCGAAATTGCAACGCTGTTCGCTAAGCCCAATTGGGGATAAGGGTGCATGGGAATAATTTTTCATGCACCCTATTCCTATTCGTTGATCAGTGGCGTAGCCAGGGGGGGGGGGTTCAACCCCCCCCCGAAATTTTTCAGTTTTGCTTGCGTATATATGCACGCACACATACAAACGCACGCACAAATATACATAAAGTATAGTTGAACCCCCACCCCCCCCCGAAAAAAAATTTCTGGCTACGCTACTGCCGTTGATACTCAGAGTTCCCATATGTGCTTCGCAAAAAAAGGCCGAGGAGTTTTTGAATTAACTTACTTTCTTGCACTCACTTGCGTCCTCGTGGTGTTATTTATTTAATGATACACTACAACCTTAAAAAAAACATTTTGTTTCCACGGTAGCGTAATTGTACTGAAAAATTTAATAGTATTGCATTGTTCATTCTGTTTTGTACACTTTTTTTCTTGTGTTCTCAGGAAGCTGAACAATAATTACAAAACATGGCTGATCCCTCCGTCATAGGAATCGGTATTACTCGAAAGTGAAACGTGTACTCACAGAAGCGGTGCTTATTGTTTAGTGATATATGAGAACTTGTAGAATGTGTATTGGTGTTTGGCAGCTATAGCATCGTTTGACGTGGACAAACCTACGTTGACGCCTAGTGGCACATCTCCATCGCGGCGACTACAACCCATGATCATGATTTAACCGTTGTGGTAGCTGAACTTTTTAACGTATGCTGGTAATAAGGTGAATTTCTTCCTTAAATTGACTGTTGGCGCAGGTTTTAGAACCAGAATAGTGATATCGTTGTTAGTTTCCATAAAAAATAATTTGGCCGTTTAAAAAGGTCTGTAATTTTGTTTCCGCGAGAAAGACTCCTCACCTACTTTTTGAAATTTTTGCATTTTAAGGGTACCTAGGCAAAAGAAGGATGCACGTCTGAAAAGCAAAATGTCTTCCCATCAAATAACAACTAAAATTCAATCTTACGCGCATAATATTTTTCTTGGCTGTCGAAAGCCTTCTGAGGAAAAAATCGCCAGCATGGTAAACGGTACAAAATACCCGTATTTCAGAAATTGTAGTCATCATTTATTAAGTTATGCCAAGTTGGCAGTGTCGATAAAACACAGTACTCATGGTTGAAAGGGTACGCTCTATTATAATGTGTTAACCTCACTGAGTGCATTTCTCACAGATTTCTGCAAGCGCAAAGAACGCAAGCCCATATTAAAGGGCTCGACACTCGACGTGACTGCACAAAAAGTTATTTACAGCCAGGGGGGAGGACTAGTTAGGAGCCGCCATGCTTGTGACAGGGTACTTATAACACCATGTACAATTTGTGCTGCCTATACAATTACCCCCCTTTACAAACACCTAGAAGGCAGGAAACATTGTCGTAATTTCGTCATATTTGTGAATCTATCCATGGACATCACCTGAAAATAAAATAACATCAATCATCCAACCTTGCACCTTGTTATCATTGCTTTAAAAAACGCCAGGCCTGCGCGGAAAGTGCAGCACAGTCACAGCTAAAGCCAGAAGAGCGCCATTTGTAACACCTAGTTGCTAACTCTCTTGGGGCTACCAATACAAGTAAGCTTGCAAGGTACCCACTACTCTACTAATTGATTCGGCGGCTGATAACGATCGGTTTCTTCCCGACTTAACGCTTGTATAGGGTAGCTGTGCGCGGGAGCTTCGAGCACCGGCATGGCTCAGTCGGATTCCCGTGGCATAAAAAAACCTCGTTCTTCTAGAAAAGTTCTTACTGGAAGTGTTCCGGTGTGTAATTTAAAAAAGAACGTTTTTGAGTTTGGAGCTACTTGCATTTTTTTAAGTCGTTTAAGTACATTCTGACCCTTGCGTACAGTATATAGCGCTCTGTACATTGGAATGGGGAGCACATTCACATAAATTGTGATAAAGTTCCCCGCCTACCTGTTGTAAATACGTCCTGTCTAGTGCTACTTCTCGGAGCTCAATACTCTTTTCCAGTGTCGACACCAATCCAGGATTTAGGCAGTTAGAGTTCACGGAGTAGTCTCAAAACATGACCACGTTTATAACGACAATCGATTGATACCGGTTCTAAGGACCATTTTAACATCATTCTGTTTCCTAATTATCGGTATTCTGAAAGGTGTTCTGTGTACCATGACTTACATTTTCATCTACGCTAAAATGTTCCAAAATCAGGTTAAATTCATAACTTATTAAAGGGCTTTATGGTCGTGTGGCCGTGGACTCTGAGCTCATCACCGCGCAGCCTGCCATAGACAGTTTTTCTGAAATGTTATATTGTGTTTAGTAATGTCAGGGTCTTTCATTGCTTTCCTTCTAGAACAAAAGTTATATAAGGATCTTGGTAAAATGAAACTGAAAATCATGAGACGATATTTTGTATTCATCGCGAATAATAAAGGAATATTGTATTAAGAACTTCCTCGGAGTTTCAGAACCATCTCTGCAGAATAATATTTTACTCACTTTTTATACTGCATGTGCGTTCCTCTGGAGAACGCTTAAAGGGAATCGTTTAAATATATTAAGGCAATTCAGCCGAACGAACTTCTCACCTAAAAGAACTGCATGAAATGTTTCAGGTTACTTACAATGCATGGTGTGCAATTGTTCAATATCTGGCTTTGCTGTGTGTCGTCGCCTAAGCAGTCTTTTGCGCAACCAACAGCAATCTGAAAAAAGTTTTATTGTGGCATAAATGCAGCGTATCTATGGTAGAGGATGCGGTGATAGAAATGGCCGCTAATAATAATGTTATCGGGGGTTTTACGTCCGAAAACCAAGATAGGATTATTAGAGACCCCGTAGCGGAGAGCTCCGGAAATTTTCACCATCTGGTGTTTTTCAATGTGGACTGACATCACACAGTACACGGGCCTCTAGCTTTTCGCCTCCATCGAAATACGACCGCCGTGGCCGGGATCTAACACGCAAACTACGGGTCACCAGCCGAGCACCATGATCACAGCTACACCGCGGTGGGCACAAATGACCGCTGGAAGTTGTATGGAGGTGTAGAAACGCGAACAAATAAGCTGGATATGAGACAGTCGTGGTTGAGAACTAGTTGCACTCAATTCAAAGTTGTAGGAAGTGTGGAGCAGTGATTCACCTGTCTTTCAATGACGCGTGACTCACGTTCGCTCAATGAAAAATTCAGCAGCCGTGCTCGAGATCACGGTCAAGCGCGTGGGCGTTCCAAACTTGCAGCTTGCTCGGCGTCCATGGCAGGAAACAAAACAATCATTTGTTATTCAGTGGCTCCCTCTGCCCACCTTCTTTCCTTCCTTCTCACCCTCGCTTCCCTTTTCCGTTCCCTTGCCGTAATGTACGGCACACGACGACGCTGTTCTACCCACTCCCTCCTATTTCCCTACCTGCTCACCACAAATCTCATCCTCACTCTCACTTTCATTTCCCACCCGCTTGCTATAGTGCACTCTGCATGTCTATGCTATGCTGTACCTTCTCCGCCACCCTTTTCGGCCGCCTGACTGTTACTTACCTCCCCCGCCTTTTGCTATACTTACTATACTTGGCTATGCTATACGTGGCTGTACTGTACATGGTTTCGCCTGCGTGACACCATACATGACTATGCTGTTTCACCCTTTCTCGTCTCCTTGCCCATCTCCTCCCGCTAACTTCTCTTCCGCGAATGTTTACTTTATCATACTATACATGGCTATGTTAAACATGTCTTGCCTGCGTGACACCATACATGACTACGCTATGCTTTTACCATCTCTCTTCTTCTTTACCCTCCTCCTAACCTTCACATCATTCATCCTCATCCTCGGCCCCTTTCGCGCCCCCCTTGCTATACCTACTTACTTCGCTTTGACTGTCCTATACATGGTTTTGCCTGCGAACGCCATACATGGCTATGCTATGCTTTACACTCTCTCTTCTTTCCCTCATCCTCACCCTTACTTCCCTTCTGCGCACCCTTACTAGATTATACTACGCATGGCTATGCTCTACATGGCTTTTTCTGCGTGATCCCATACATGACTATGCTATGCCCTTCCCTCTCCCCTTCCCTCCTCCCCCTCACACTGCTTTCCCGCCCCCCTTTCTGTACTGTACTATACATGGCTGTGGGCCTGCGTGACACCAGGCAATGACATGAGAGGACAGCGTAAGATGACACCATACGACAGAATACGACAGTCCGGGTCCCCTGAAGTGCTCAGGCACATAAAAGTTGAGGAACAGACAAAACAAACCATGAGATGTTAGGCCAGCTAATAAGGGCTGGATGGTGTTCATGGGATGAGCGCCATTTTAAAGACGATAGTCCTTTCTTGGGATACTTCAACGCGAAAAATTTTGGTCTGGCTGTCTGTCTGTCTGTTCGTAACCCGATTCAACTACTCGGCCAAAGTTTAACTACTTTCTGAACGCCCAGCCATCTTGAACTGGTGTTTGCGTTCATATTTGTGAACATATTCGATCAAAAAGCAAATACTACGCATTCCTGAGGCGCAACATTAATATGTAAGTGTCAGCACGTGTGTTCTTTCATTAGAAAATATATAGGTACGCTATTCTAAAGACCCTAGTGTTTTTAGGCTGGGCTGAAAATGCGACGCTGTGCATGAACTGCGACGCTTTGCAGGAAAAAGCCCTGTGCCGACGATAAGGTGCTGCCGCTGGCAGTGGGCCTTGGTCACGGTCGCCGGCCCTTGGTTCAGCACAAGCTCATGTTTTAGATGTGAAGCATCTTATGGCGAAGCTTAATCCGGTGGTGGTGTGCGGCGTGACCTCCCTTACTGCGCATGCGCAAACCCTTTCAAAAAAATAAAAATTAAAAACCTCCTCCTCTCCCCCTCTCTCCTCTAGGCATCCCTCCCCCGCGGCATCCACACCCTCACTGCGCATGCGCCGCCCCTCCTCTCTCCCCTCCTATGCTCCCCCCTCTCTCCTCTAGGCATCCCTGCCCACGCTCCCACTGCGCATGCGCGTCCCCCCTCTCACCTCTCCACGCTCCCCCCCCCTCTCTCCTCTAGGCATCCCTGCCCACAGCGTCCACACCCCACTGCGCATGCGCGTCCCCCCCCCTCTCTCTCCTCTCCTACGCTCCCCCCCTCTCTCGCCACACGACGCAGACGCAGGCAGAGTCTGCTAGCGAGTTTCTTGGTTGAAAAAACCGACTGCTCGCGCTGCACAACCGTTCACTGTCCATCCCGTATATATGGCAATGGATCTTGACCTGCAAGGTGGTGCCGGTGGGAGATTTCTCCTGTGCGTTGTCGAACGATAAAAAATTCGCAGCGTGCGCGTTAACTAAAAGCGCACTGCGGGTCTCTGTGTCCAGTCGGAGTCTTCTGTCTCTCATTGCCCATTAGCAGCGATTAGGCATGTTCCAGCAGGAAACACCGGTCCAACACTGCGTGCTTTGCGCCTCCTCAGTTTTCTCTCCTGCGCAACGCTGCGATAGCGCCAGCGTCAACGCCACCGCCAGTGTAAGCGTTAGCGCCCGCTGCTTCACATCTACACATGGTTCCCTTTAGCGGGAGATGGTGTAATTTTTTTCAATGGCGTCCATATCTCGCGCAGCGCCTCCTCTATTTTATCAATGCCAGCCAGATGCGGCCAATTCAACGTAGAGTAGGCGCTGTCTGAGGCAAGGCAAAACATAGTAGTACAGCCGGCACAAGACTATCGTCTTTTCGACGACATTTGGCAGCGAAGCACGCAGATACGTGGCCAATTTTTTATTTGAACCTCAACGTGTTGTAAGCTTCTTAATGAGGTGGGTATTACGTAAGACTTTTTAGAGTTTCTAAATTGCCACATGCGATGTTTATTCGTGAGAGGTACAGGTATTTAAGTTTTTGCATGAGTTGTGACTGAATCCATGTATTTCCTTTCCCGTGGTGCACGGAAATTTGTACTACATAAAGTTTTCCTGGATCGGAGTTATGATCCTGCTGCATGAAGTTGTTAGCGGTTACTTTTGGTAAATGCTGGTTTGTGTAGTTGCAGTGGATGTTTAGTCTTATATGAATTTGTTGGTCCAGTCTCATGTGTGCATTGTTTGTTACATATTACCTAGGCTATTTTCTGCTTTGTGTCACCTTTATCTCTTTTTACTGTCTAGAGGGCGTGCCGCGTGAAGCGCTCCTTGACTTCTTTACTCGTCGGCTTAATCTTTTTTATTGAAATATTTTGATGGGAAAGGTTAGGTTCTTTATAGCGGCACCAGCTACTCCTTCTCGCCTAGCAAATGAAACATCAAATACATAAAAAACAAAATGAAAGTGGTATAAATTATGTCACCCCGTACAACGCCAGATCTGCAAACAAGGCATAACTCAACAGCACAATGAGGCGCGATCGTTCGTGTACGAGGTCAGGTAAGTGAAACAAGTTACCAGGCTAATTAAAACTACGTAAATAAATTTGCTAATTGGGCACGATCAGCCTAATAGTTCTGGCTACTAACCTTGCCAAAGCTTGTTTCTAGGGCTTGAACAAAGCAGAGATCCGGATAATCTGCAACCACAGTTTAAAAAAATACGTCAAAAAACTGCGAGCTAATAATTACGGACCAGTATAGACTGCACAACAACTACCCAACTAAAACAAAATTGTTCGCCATACGTAGCGCCAGCTTCTCCCCTCGGCCTCATCAAAGTCTATAATTACGTTGTGTAGGTGAAACACATGTGTCAGTAAGAGACGCGCGATTAACTAGCTGCGAGACACGCACCCCGTTTCCTTGGCATGCGCGAAACTGCAGAAGTCCCGGTAACATATTTGTTTTCTTCGAAAATAATGCATTTCACGTAGATCCTGATTCAGAAGCTAAGAACTAACTGTGGGAGAGAAAACTGTTAACATTACAGAATAATTCTTAAAGTGCATCATGAAGCGCAGGATGTGAGTGTCAGGTGGCGTCGGCAACACAGGTGAGACAAAATACCATCACCGCCATAATTATCAGCCGCGGAGTCAACAAAGACGCTGTCGGTGAAAATTTTGGAAGACGCTTGAGCTCCGGCGTCAAGAGCAGCACGTGATAGCATTATCGAGCCCCATGCGCATCGCCATCAGCACTGCCGCAAGGAAAGGAACGTTTGTGCTCATAATATTGGAATGTTTCAAACTACCCTAGAATGTCTACTGCAAGTGCGCTCGCGAAGTACCCTCCAGGCCATACGTCTTCCTTTTTGCTAATTGGCGAAGTACCCACTATGCATCCGTAAGGTTCCACGCACATCTGCAAACTTTTTACTGGGTGGGTAGTCTTAATTCACCCACTCGTTGCGGAATTAGTATGTTTTGACGCCTGGTGTGATTCCTGAAATTGTGCCACGCAATATCACATGCGTTGAGGAGGCCGCTCCCACCACATTGACATTCTTATGGCATTCTTTTGTTTTATTTAATTTTTTATTTTTTTTACAGCGAAGCTGGACACTTCTACCCCGCAATGGTTTTGTCTTGCGTAAGCCTTTCAGTCCCAATACGGCAGTACAGATGTTTTACGTACGCCCTCAAGCTACTTTTTGCTTGTGAATTGCATTGCATGGAATCGCCAGAGGCACTCTTAGGAGCCGTTCCCGAAGTGTTCAGGAAATAATATTTGTACAATGGAACAAAGAGGTAGAGGTAGTTCTCGAAGGATGAGAAGCTGGCGGCAGCTTTTACGACCCCTGAGGAGCAAGGCTCGGCGCCAATAGAAGAAATGTAAAGCTTCTTCTTGTCACCAGAATTGAAAATATACGAACCATATTCCCAAGATAAGCCGCTGAGGTTCAAACTTGGAGGCGTCACATCTTTCCTTGGTGTGTATGCTGAAAATAAATGAATAGTCAGGCAACATAATGAAAGTACAACTGTGTATCATGATCTATGCGACTCTCTCAATAACTGTAATGCCAGGGGCTCTATTTTAACCTGCAGCAGAATTCACGAAAAACAAAGTCAGTCATGTGGCGCACATCCACTAATTCAGCTGCATTACATCAGCAGGGGGGAAACATAGGTTGGGCGAAAAAATGGTTAAAAAATGACAGTTCCAGCGCGAAGGCGAAGCGATGAATGTGATAGGAACATGTTGGAATGTTAAGGAAGTAAGGCTAGTAGCTAATTCCTTTGTTATCCGACCTGGCAGTACTCAACAAAACACTAGCGCAAGCAAACGTGGCCGCTACAGCCAGCGCACCGACCTTCCAGCTCACTTTCACGCAAACTTGGCGGTGAGAGGAACGCGAGCACGCCTTCCAACGGGGAGGTGCGGGTCGTGGTTCTTTCACGCCCACAGGCCTTTAGCGCGATGGAACACGGAAGGGGCATTTACTCTGTGCTTGAGCCGCGATCGTCAATTGTTCGGTGTCCACGCATGGTTTCACTCGCATATCAAACTTGCGACGCGTGGGAGGATGTCATCGCGTTTAGGTTTTATGCGGAACCTCAATCTGACAGTGACGGTGGCAGCGAAAATGTGTCTGGAGTGTCTATATAATTGCTATCACAAGAAAAATTGGACAATCTTGTGCTATGCCATGCAAGCCTTGAAACAGCGAAACTACACGATTCTGAAGACTAATCTACTTGCTTCAATGTTCTTTTTAAGCCTTTGATAGGTGATACAGGTTGTTTCTAGCTTTCTACTAAGTCGTTGCTAAGCTTTATCTAAGTGGTGCTAGGTTGTTACTACGTTGATTCTCAGAGCCGAGAAGTTCAAGTTAAATCACAGACAGTCACAGACACGACACGTCGTAGTTGGCGTAGGCCTTCCATCACCTCGGGGTCTTCTGGCAGCTGCCGTTGCCTTTCCCGTTCCCTCGTATTCTCTCGTAGCACGTACTCGGGCTCTTTGGCTCGCCGCCGTCGCTTCGCAGCAATTTGTTGGGCTAAGTGCTGCCTTAATTTTTAGTGGAACAATGTTGGCTAGTGGAATTTGCCCCATTTCTGTGGCACATATCTGTTTATGATGATGATAGTTTTCTGATAGACTGCATCAATTTCTGGGACACATACCCGTTTGTTGGGTCAACTGTTGCCTTCTTCTATCTTTGTAGACCAGTACTGACTAGTGGGAACTAGCGAAATTTCTGTGGCACATACCACTTATGATGATCATAGTTTTGTGGTACGGGGTGAACAAGGAAATATTTGCTAGACACCTTCGTTGTTTAAAAAAAAGGAATAACAGTGACATTTTTTATAGAAACTATCTTTAGCAACTGTACACCCCGACATCTTACGATGGATTGAAGCATTCCTTAATAACCACTCATAGTTTGCCTGTATAAACAACAGCCCATCTGCCTCACTCCAAGTGACTTCCGAAGTTTCCACAAGGAACTGTTCACGTGCATCTCCTCTTTTTAATTATATATTAACGGTCTACCTATTCATGTAACCTGTAATACTCGCACGTTTGCGGATGATTGCGTCATTTACAAAACATTTACCGATATACATCTCACCGAAATTCTCTTCAGGAAAATATTGACCGTCTGCAACAATGGTGTAATTGCTGGCTAATGACACTAAACCCAAAGAAATGCAAAATTGTGACATTATCCTGATGACGTAACCCTCTGGTTTGTTCATATGCAATCAATAACATATCGTTAGAAGCTACGCCGTCTTACGAGTACATCGGTGTTACCCTAACTAATGATTTATCTTCGAACGCGCATATTACTAACGTCACCTCATCTTCTAATGAGGCCCTCGGTTTCTTTAAACGTCACCTAAAACAAGCTCCAAGGCATGTGAAATTACTAGCCTACCAAACGATAATCCACTCTAAACTCGAATACGCATGCACAGTGTGGAGCCCCCCACCAAACATATTTTAGCAACGCTCTCGTATCTGTGCAAAACCGTGCTGTGAGGTTCATTTTAAGGCGAGAGCCATTAATGTCTCATTCTCACGTCCGTCCGGTGTCCGTCCGTCCGGTATCCGTCCCGGCATCCGTCCGTCCGTCCACACCCCCCACTGCGCATGCGCCAACCCATTAAAAAAAATAAAAATAAAAAACCTACTATCCACCTCTCTCTCCTCTAGGCATCCCTCCCCGCGGAGGCCAACACCCTCACTGCTCATGCGCGTCCCCTCCCTCTCTCCCCTCCTACGCTCCCCCCTTTCTCCCCTCCTACGCTCCCCCCTCTCTCCTCTAGGCATCCCTGCCCGCGGCGTCCACACCCCCCACTGCGCATGCGCGTCTTCCCCTCTCCTACGCTCCCCCCCCTCTCTCGCCTCGCGACACCAACGCAGGCAGCGTCTGCTAGCGAGTTTCTTGGTTGAAAAAACCGACTGCTCTCGCTGCACAGCCGTTCACTGGCCACCCCGTATATATGGCAATGGATCTTGACCTGCAAGGTGGTGCCGGTGGGAGATTTCTCCTGTGCGTTGTCGAACGATAAAAAATTCGCAGCGTGCGCGTTAACTAAAAGCGGACTGCGGGTCTCTGTGTCCAGTCCGAGTCTCCTGTCTCTCATTGCCCATTAGCAGCGACTGGGATGTTCCAGTGGGAAACACCGGTCCATCACTGCGTGCTTTGCGCCCCCCCAGGTTTCTCTCCTGTGCAACGCTGCGATGAGCGCCAGCGTCAACGCCGCCGCCAGTGTAAGCGTTAGCGCCCGCTGCTTCGCATCTACACATGTTCCCTTTAGGGGGAGATGGTGTAATCTTTAAGGCGAAAGCCTTTAATGTCTCATGCTCGCGTCCGTCCGGTGTCCGTCCGACCTCCGTCCGGCGTCCGTCCGTCCGTCTGTCCGTCCATCCATCCGTCTGTCCGTCCGTCCGTCCGTCCGTCCGTCCGTCCATCCGAGCTCTGGCACGGAGCCAGGTGGCCGCCGGGCGGCGCAGACGGACGCCGGTCGCGTCGGACTCTATAGCGCTCGCGCTTTGCTTGTGTAGCGTCGCTGTGCCCAGAGTTTGCAATCATTCTGACCGACGCCGTCTCAATGGACCCAGGCGTTCACGGAATACACTTTCCAATTTGCAAAGGGTCCGTCAATTTAAGAGCAGGAACGCTGATGGCGTTTGCACGATGCGCAAAGCGCGAGAAAATACTAACGCATGCGAACGGAGGAAGATGAGTCTCGCGTCTCGCTGCGATTCGCGGTAAAAAATTACAGAAGAAAGCACGCACCCATTCGGTTTGTGTCTTATCCCAATGAGAGTGTAAAAAAGAAAAATGACATGGCATAATCAGTGGAATGGCCGCACGCTTTCGCCGAACACACTTTGGAATGTACAAAGTGTCCATCATTTTTTTTTCTCAATATTCCTATCATACGACCACTTCTTCAGGTTCGTTTTTTTTTTTCGCACAGTCGCAGATTGGAACAGCCTGCCTCACCAAATTGCCGCCCTAACCAGCGCACTCTTATTCATGGAAGAAATATCTGATCATTTTTTGGAATAAAACCACTGGATGTCATTTTCATCATCCCGACTGCTTGTATACTTTACAGAATCATGTACCCATATTATCCATGCCATGTTTAATATTACTTATTCACGTGGTATTTCTAACTAATGTTTAATGAGCATATCTAAACCCACCCATTATATAATTCCCCTGTTGGATTTTTAAGGCAATAAAATGAAACGAAATGAAATTATGACCCAGCGTCCCAGCTCCCTCCTCCTATCGCGCGACTATGGCACAACGGTTGAACTGAAGTACTCGCCCGCTGACCATACGAGGCAGAGAGAGTGGCGAGTCACGTGGTTAATCACGTGGACACGGCTGGCGAGGCAGCGTTTGTCATCCTAGAAGTGGTCGGAGCAGTGCCAGCGGCGGACTCCGCTAGTAACGTGGTATGTGTTTTTTTGCTTCAAGAAACGTGGTATGCGTTGTTCGCTTCAAGGTCAAGCGGATATACGCGGAGAAACTCGTTCGACTAGCCCAGTAAAGCTTTCGCTTTAAAAGCAACCTGGAAGCAAAACAATACCTATAGGCACTTCACTGAAATATTTCGTGTTGGCGGACTAACACCGTTCTCCTGGACCACGCGTACGTTCCATATCAGGATTTGCACTTTCAAGAAAATTTATATTTCCAGAAAATGAAATTGTTTACCTGCGTTTTCTTGATCGCGCTATGGTCGTCTCGTTGGGCTGTTCGAGAGGCTGACGAAAGCAAGAAAGAACATCAAAGACGCCATGCCGATACATCTCGATAACAATGTTCCGGGGACAACCGCTTCCGATGATAAAACTGGACACTGACTTTAGGAGGGAGCATTGCGCCGCAGTGCTAACTAAAGAAAGAAAGAAAGAAAGAAAGAAAGAAAGAAAGAAAGGAAGAAAGAAAGAAAGAAAGAAAGAAAGAAAGAAAGAAAGAAAGAAAGAAAGAAAGAAAGAAAGAAAGCGAGAAAGAAAGAAAGAACGAAAGAAAGAAAGAACGAAAGAAAGAACGAACGAAAGAAAGAAGGAAAGAAAGAAAGAAAGAAAGAAAGAAGGAAAGAAAGAAAGAAAGAAAGAAAGAAAGAAAGAAAGAAAGAAAGAAAGAAAGAAAGAAAGAAAGAAAGAAAGAAAGAAAGAAAGAAAGAAAGAAAGAAAGAAAGAAAGAAAGAAAGAAAAGCAGGCAAGGCACGCCCACACCAAGCATCGCTTGCCCCAATTTCCCCAGTAAGGGAAGGGCTCCATAATTTTGTTTCGTAATTTCGTGTGCGCGTTGTTGCTCCATACATATGAACGCGACACTTACGTTGACATATGGCGCAATTTTGTAAGAGATATGCGTTGTATATGGTGTATGAAATAGTGCTGTACGGCGCAAGGGTCCTTTATCGCCAAAGGGCGCCTAAGGCCTTATTTAATGGGAAAGCATGGGTGCGGTCAGTCAAGGTGGTCGAGCCTATAAAAGTGGTATATGAGCTTAGGGAGAGCGCAATAAGTTCAGCCTACTGCGTCACTTGTCGCTTTTACTATGATATCACGTGCATGCGGTTGCCCCTTTCATATGTTATGTGCCCTTGAAAACTGAACCGTGCATCTCGTTTAAGTGTTAAAAACACATACCATCAAAGTTCATAGTTTCATTATAATTGTAATCGTAATAGTCCGTGACATCGTCTCCGTTCGCCGTATCACTCGATTTTGCTACAGCAGCTGCAAAGAAAACGATTCTTACATTCAGTAACACGCATTAGCGAATTTCAAATACCAACTCGCATATATACACCCCACCTGTGATACTGTGAAACTTGAGTGTTAATGCATATAAAGCCATGAAATATTGAACCCGACCAAACAATTAAGAAATAATCTGTTGGCTTCGAACGGCTACTAGCAATAAAAGTTGTGCTCTCGAATTTTAGAGATGCTTTGTGCTGAGTCGTTGAATAGCGCAACAAGACCGGGACAGAAGAAGGAAGTTACACGTGACAGGCATATAACTTCCTTATTTTGCCCACGATAAATTCGCAAACAGTGGGTGTGCTGCAGCTGACGTTTCGACAAGCGGGCTTGTCTTCTTCAGGGTTGCAACTGGTGGTGGTGGTGGTGCTTTGAAGAAAAAAAAATTACATCATCTCCCGCTAAAGAGAACCATGTGTAGATGCGAAGCAGCGCACGCTAACGCTTACACTGGCGGCGGCGGTGACGCCGGCGCTCATCGCAGCGTTGCGCAGGAGAGAAACCTGGGGAGGCGCAAAGCACGCAGTGATGGACCGGTGTTTCCTACTCGAAGATCCCAATCGCTGTTAATGGGCAATGAGAGACAGAATACTCCGACTGGACACAGAGAACCGCAGTCCGCTTATGGTTAACGCGCACGCTGCGAATTTTTATTGTTCAACAACGCACAGGAGAAATCTCCCACCGGCACCACCTTGCAGGTCAAGATCCAGTGCCATATATACGGGGTGGCCAGTGAACGGTTGTGCAGCGCGAGCAGTCGGTTTTTTCAACCAAGAACTCGTTAGCAGACGCTGCCTGCGTCGGCGTCGCGAGGCGAGAGAGGGGGGGGGACCCACTTATAACGATACCGGTTTCTAACAATATTTCGGTTATAACAATGACAAGCTGCTGCACCATCAACTTTTGTGTGTTTTCGAAGGTTAAATAACCAGCTTACAGGAATGCCCGCATGCCGCATTATCGGTTATAACAATGATTTCTGTCTCTTGGGTGTCCGTGCAGAAAGGTAATGGAACGTGAAATCCTTGAAAAGAAAGAAAACGAAAAAATTTGCTGACTTTTGAAAACCGCATTGGCGCAGGAGTGACGGTGGCTTCTGTTAATGCAATTTCGGACATCCAATCTGTGTAAAAGTTCAGAATTCGAAAAGTTACACCGTCGGAAACTTCAGAGTGGCTTGTGGCGGTCTTGTGAAAGCGTCCAAATTTTCAAGCATGTCCGAAAAATTGGCAGCTTTGTCACCCTTATCACTGATGTCTTCAGACATATTTCATCTGATATTATAGTTTTCTCACTACAAATTCACGTCCCCTTATTTCGCATTTTTTCGTGAAACCCGTTTATAGCAATTATCGGTTATAACAATAAAATTTTCGTGGCCCTTGAGTATTGTTATAAGTGGATTCGACTGTATCCACAAGCTCTTTATATTTTCTCTCTCTTGGGGACCACAAGTTTGACTGAAGTATGTAAAGTTTGACATCGTCGAAGTTCTGACCTGCTATATTAAAATGTTGGGCCTCTTTTTTCGGTAATACCTTCACCGTGTTTGCCCGATGCCTGTTTAGTCCAACAGGCTGTCCTGTTTCGCCAATGTACTCTTTGTGACTATAAGAACATTCGATCACGTAGATAACGTTTGAACTAGTGCAGGTAAAACTAGACTTTATATGATGGACATAATCACTTCCGGTGCTTTTACGTATAATGTCATCTTGAAAGTGTTTGCAAGTCTTACATCTTGGACGAGAACAAGGCATTATGTGGGCAGTAGAATGAGAGCTTACTTTTGTGGGCACTAACATATCCTTAAAGTTCCTATTGCAGCGATACACGACCTTTGGTACTTCGGGAAACGCTTTTCTAAGGCGCTCGTTGCTTCCTAATATTTTATAATACTAGCGGAGGATATTATTTATGTTTGGGGTTGCATTTCAGTATCTTGTTATACATTCTTCCGGCTGGTTGGGCTTTGATACGGGGGCTCTTCTGGCTAGTGTTGGTTATCTGTCTAATTTACCTGCTTCATTGTAGACCTTGTTTATAGCATCGTGTGGGTGACTTCTTTCAAGTAATGTTTCTTTTAGGTTGCTTGAGAGGCGAACATTGTCACTGTCGTCGCTACAGATCTTTCATCTTCCTTTTTTGGATGACTTTTGTCGTGCCTCCTTGCGCTGTTTTAGAAGTCAACGTGAAGCTCTACTAACCATCCCAACTTGCTACTTTTCTTTCTGCTAATGCTTCACTGGATATGGCGGTCGGTTTTAACGAAGCATATGAAATCCTGCGTCTCAAATAGCAGACACCTACATATTCATCTGTATTATTGGAAAAAGTACAGTTTCTATTCAATAAAAATTAAAGTTTACCGCGTGTTATTTCTGAAATAATAACAAAACTTCCGACTACTCACGCCCATTTTTCAATACACGAGTTTAAAAGCCACATCAATTTGGTATGAACTTTAAGTGGAGATTTACCATCAGAATACGCAATGTACACGTGCCGCAAAAATGCATTTCCTCCCATTTACTTGGTTGTTCCTCTGAACGAAACGCCTAAGATTTAATACTCAGAAATTACTGGCGAACCAACGCATTTTACCACAAATTTTCGAAGCATATTTTTCAACGGACGTCACGTTTTTACAAGGCCTTTTCAAGCGGACCTGACGTTCCAAGTCTTCGGTAGCAACTCGAATTAGCATTATGTGCTCTAACTAAATCACTCAATACAATATTTACTGAAACTCATTAAGTAGTTACGCATTATTTATATCTACTCAAAAAATTTGGGAAATTTCAAAATGTGATTTAGCTAAATAATAAATAAATAGAAATGTACCATGTCTGGGGGTGGACATATTAAATTGAGTGGATAAAATATACCACGCATATGCAAATGGATATATGTATGCTGACAATGTTAATCCACCACTTGAGCGCTCGATCTGTAGACGAACCACCTACTGCTTCTGGGACGTTCTTCAGCGCAGTGAAAATTCCGGGTAATTGCTCTTGGTGTAATTGTGCAGCCAGCTCTCTGCCACCGAGCGATGTAAAAATATATGTACTGGCGCCTTGAATAGCCTCCGTTTGTAGATATCGGTGAACGTGTAAAGAATTCTAGGTAGTCACAATTAAGCCGTAGTCACGCATTTCGATTTTATGGCGCGCGAAAACTGCAAGTTCGTTTTCACCGGCATTTCACGTATTCGCATCAAATTTTTGACCCACAGCCAAAGTTACAACCAACGACGACGCTTCATGGTATAGCAGCCCTGCGACCATGTGTAGTTCTGACACCGATACGCCGACGCTGACTTAGCGAGAAGCTTCTTCGACGATACTTCGGACAATACAGGTTACTTCTGCGTCTCGGTGCACTCGACTACGACGTTCTCCCGGACGGCGTGATGAACATTCAGTGGCACGAGGCACACCTGAGATCGGGCATGTGGTGCGACCTCTCTATGCACACCAGCGAACTTTTATAATTCATTTTAAATGCGAAGCATTTCTTAGCGAACTTCGGCGACTTTGAGCGTATCTATCTATCTATCTAGCTATCTATCTATCAAGCTATCTATCTGTCTAGCCGCCTACGACTTTGTGCTCTCCTGGCCGTATCGTTAATGGCATTTATACCAAATTTGGTATAGCATAACGTGACTGTATGACGAACATAAATGGCTGGTGACATCATGAAAATCACGACTAACTTGTCATGAAAAGTATGATTTACATGCCACGCTCATGGCGCGTTCGCGGCCGTTTCGTTAGCTTGATATACACCAAATTTGGGATTGAGTGACGTGACTGTATGACGAACATAAATGACGGGTGGTAATATGCAAATAATGATGTGCATGTCATGAACAACATGATTTGATTTACATGCCACGCTCATGGCGCGCTCGCGGCCGTTTCGTTAGCTTGATATACACCAAATTTGGGATTGAGTGACGTGACTGTATGACGAACATAAACGACAAGTGGCAATATGGAAATCATGACATGTCATGAGCGACATGACTTGCATGCTACGCTCATGGCGTGCTCGCGGCCGTTTCGTTAGCTTGATATACACCAAATTTGGTATTGAGTGACATGACTGTATGACGAACATAAATGACAGGTCCTAACATGTAAAACATGACCTGCAAATTATGTAAAGCATGATTTGCTCCTTCCTGGCGGCTTCGCATTACATCGATTCCCACAGTGCGTGGGATCTGCCGGCTTTTTTTCTACTTGTCTTCGTGCTTCCCTATATTCATGCATACGTTTCTTTCTTGAATTCATGTTCTGTTACAGCATTGATACGATGCTTTTTCAGACGGGGGGCATTGCCATGCGCAATTATTCTTTTATTTTATGTGATCGGGTATGACACATTAAAAGCTGGCACCTCTCGGGGAAGGCCCCACAGCAATGTTTGGGAAGCTTCGCAATTGTTTAGGATTGTTCCGTTAACATTACGCACAGGACGCGACTAGTCAAGTTTCTCCGTAAACTTACGCAGGCACCAGCGATCACTGATGTATAAAAGCGACGTGTTCCACCCATGAGCCCATTACTGACGGCCGACAATTATGACTGCCACTATCGGTATGTGGCAGGTATTGCGTCTACTTTGACTTTCCATTTCCTGAGCACAACTACGGCCACTGAGAGTTTTGTGTTAATCATCTCTACTGCCGCCGTCTTCACCGTCACGATCACGTGACAATATTATCACACAGGCTGACCGACTTCCCACAATAGCACTTACAAATATTCTTTATTCCAGCACAGAATTTCCCACTAGAATATACTGCCTGCTGATGTTGTAAACTGCTCATCTGTCGATGAATCTAATAGTAGTATCAGAATTTAGAGTTCAAGTGGTAAAAAACCGTTGGTGTCATTGGTATTTATATGCAACCCATTGAGCCTGCAGAGCTATTATAATGCTGTTTTCCTGTTTACATCAACACCTTGTTTACTGTATAATGTGCGTATTTCGAGTTCGTTTTGTATGTGCTCATACTCTTTGCCCTGCACTTACGGTTTCATTTTTTTCATTATTTTTTTCAATTTTTGTGAACAGTATTCAAGTTCAATCCACTCCTGTATGGGCCCGAGCAGGGCCTGCAGTATTGTAAAATGAAATTTTGAAATAAAAAATAAAAATATTTATTTGTCTCTCCTACGCACAGAACTTCTAAATCTACTGAAATAAACGATAAAGTGAGCCCTCAATAACATCAACATACCGCATGGTCGGTGAATCGGGCTCACTCGGACTCACTCAGACTCTGATCGAGCTGTGAGTCTCAGTGAGTCCGGCTGAGTAATATTTTGGTGAGTGTGAGTCCGAGTGAACCCGGTTGAAGAAAATTTTCGTGAGTGTGAGTCCGAGTGAGCTTGGCTCAGGAAAATTTTGGCGGGGCTGGGTCCGAGTCAGTCCAAAGCGCAAGATATATTTCTTGAGTGAGTCTGAGCGAGTTCCACTTTTTTTTTTGCCGACCTATGGTCATATCTACACATCTTCAGCATTACTATCAGCCGTACCTGGATTCATGTTTATACTCACGTCTACTCACACGTATCCCAAAGCAGTGTATTTCATACGCCATTTCACTATTTATTGATTAGTAGCGCGAAATACGTAGGGGGGGTGCCTTGACACCTTCCCCCCCGGCCAACTCTTCCAAGGGAATTTGTGATAAATATATCTTATATTGTCCTCTCTTTTAAGAAAAATGACCTTAATGGTTTACGAGCACTCATCACTAGTATTCGGAGGTACTATACCAAAAGGCACTGAGAAGAGCACAGATTAAGTGAACTATTGGTGTTATAGAGGGCTGACACCATGGTCGAAAATGATAATTCTGGGCTAACGGACTCATGAGTCGACTCACTCGGACACATTCAAACTCAGATCGAGCCGTTGAGTGAGTCCGGGTGAGTAATGTTTTGGTGAGTTAGAGTCCGAGTGAGTCCGGTTGAAATATATTTTCGTGAGTGTGAGTTCGAGTGAGTCCGGCTCGGAAAATTTTTGCTGAGTGTGAGTTCGAGTGAACCCTAAGCGCAAAATATATTTCATGAGTGAGTTGAGTGAGCTCCACAAGTTTTGCCGACCTATGCTGCGAACACCTTGAAACTTTTCATTGTTATTAGTCTCACTTTTAATTTTCTTCAGTTAGCTCAAGGCCCGTTGTCTTCTGCTTCAGATGCCGATATTACCGACGCTTTCAATAATTGAACGTTCTCAAGGTACTCAATTTCCGATAGTATCATCATGTGCTAGGTGAAAATATTATCCAAAGTCATGCCACAAGCGAAAAAGTAATATAGCACAGTGCACGCGACAAATAACCCCGTGATATTCTTACCAAGTACGAGGTGAGCAAGAATTCTTGAAGAGAGCGTTGAGCATTTCATGTTGCTTGGCTTTCCGAATGACTAGCCCAGTCTGAATTACCAACTAGTCCAATCTCAAACTTTGCTTCCGAATGAAATCACTATGAAAAATGAAATGTTCAGTTCACCTAAATGAAACAGTAAAAATATAAAATGCCACGTAAGTAATGCAGACGACCGTGCTTGTGATACTGTTTTACGGGCACTGACAGGATGGCTGCATACATTAAATTTAACGAGTACCACACATTTAACTGTTGAATTCATAAGAAGAATCTCGCTCGGCTTCACAAACGTCACGACGAGTATCAAACAACGAGCACCTCTCTTAATGTTCTATCTTCTGATTTTTTTCCCTTGGCCTTAAGCAAAGAAAGTTCTCGTGCGAACGAAAAACAAATCCTAGGCATATTGTCTAGTCACGAAGGTAAAAAAAATTTTGGAGCGCATACAATCACGTGCTCGCACATGCACCTACTGTTCGTTTCCTACAATTCAAACATGGCGATGATAAAAATATAAAGGCTAGCAATTAAATTTCTAATTAGTGCTCACATGCCTTCAGCTTAAGCCTCTTATTTCACATTCATAATTGCACGTTAGCGCAAATAATGCGCCTTAAGTAAGCCAATAGTACGGACAGCTGGGCAGCACGACGCACCCACTGTTCTTCGTGCATACGTGTGCTTCAACGCAAAGCGTCACCTATATAACAATTGCAATGCACTTTATTCCTGTGGTAGATGTCTGTTCATGATGGTAGTTTTTGTCGTACAAAGTTTTTGTCGTACAAAAAACCGCTGGATATTCCGTGTACCTAGTCATACGAAGCTTTGGTTTAAAACGGACCGGCCGTGGTAGCCTTAGTAAGTAATGTGTCACGCTGAGCTCGAGGACCTCGGTCTGTCTGCAGGTCACAGAGGCTGCGTGTCATTTGAAAGGGGGTGAAATGCAAGAGAGCGTGTATGTTTAAGTATATCTGGAAGTAAAAAAAAAAAAACCATTGTGGTTCAATATGACCAGCATACCCTCACTACGGCATCCTTCATATTGATGTGTCTTGGGTTTTGCACGTAATAGCCCATATTGTTTAAAGGAGCACGTTAAATCAGGCTGGCAAACCACCGAAACTGCCGGTTCTGCTCGAGTAATGGTGTGGCTTACCTAGATTTAATTTCAGATTACTTATATTTAAGAAAAATGATAAAATATAGTGGTTTCAAGTTCCTTCATTTCGGAGTGGTTGGGTAAACGTGCCCCTTTAAATGCCTTCGCTGATGTCAAGGTCATTGGCACTGCCACCTGCGAGGGCTCCCGTCTTCAGTAGAGTAGCTGTGGACGCGCAATCACAAACGTCTAATGACGCATCCCTCCACCCCTGAACGGACCGATGGCCGCAGCGTTATCTGGTGAAAAAAAAAAACCAAAGAAACGGTGACAACCAGTAAATATTCCTCTCGGCTAAAGGGCAATGAACCGCCGCGAATATTTCCTTACCAATGACAGGCAGTGTCATGAACGCTTTCTTCGCATTCTAACATCCATCACGGGATCTGCTTGAACAGCGCGCCCAGAATATGTATTTTATTGTCAATAATTGCGCAGCTTGCACTGAGTCGATGGGGCAGAGCAGAGCTGGTACGCACTTGGGTGGTTTTCGCTAGACTATGCACAAGTGTATTCACTCGCCCATGCACGAAGTGTTCACGTGAGCACATTGTAAATCTCGATAAGGAATTGATTGACAATCACAGCGGCAAGTAGCCTAATTAGTATAATTGGCGTAATTTGCATATTCGAGTCCTGGTTTCGATTATCTTCCATCCCAAGGGTATGTAGGCTTGATTGCCTTAATTAGGTTAATTTGGTTAATTTGAATAATTTCTACATTCGAGGCTAGGTCTCCATGAGCTTCCATCCAAAGCCTACCGAGAACTTATTAGCTAATTAGACCATGCAAGAAGGTCAGACCACGCAAGGATGTCGGACCACGCAAGAATCAGACCACGCAAGAACGTCCAAACTCCATCGCCAGAAACTAACGTGGAATGCTGGCTGTTGCGCCCCCACTAGAAGCGCGAACCTTTCGTCGCTCGTACTCGGCTCGCGCGGAGGGCAAGGTCGTCGCGGCGGCTGCGTGGACTGTCTGCGTCGGTGGGCGCGGCTGATAAGCAAAAGCGCGGATTGTTTTCTGCAGACACCCGTAGTTTTAGCTCTTGCTTAAAGAGCTTCGCTCTTAAAACAAGAAGTCCTCGTTTGCCACCGTGGACGCGATCACCTGCAAGGCTCCTTGGCGGAACTACATTAGGTATTTTGTGGTAGAGCTCTCACTAAACACAAGTGCGTATAGCAGCTCGTCAATGCAGCGCATGAAACTGGTTACTGAAAGAATTCGAGTAGTAGCGACTCATGCAGCACAAACAAATGGTTAGTGATAAAAATCAAACTGTATTGACTTTTACATGCAAAAATTTATCAGCTAGAGCCAACTTAGGTCCTTGCATATGCAAATACAACAACTCAACCATTATACGGAGCTAGACTTAAGATGCGAGCAAATGCACTCCACCAAGACTCCACCCCTGCTGACCAGTCGTACTGAAATCACAGGGAAGGGACAGAACTCCATATAACCAATATGATATCGCACATAAACTGAGTTAAAACGGTTGAGCGACCTGTCGTTAGCTGCATGTGCTTCGTCACCGCAATGAATACCACTGCGCTTAGGTACGAAAAATGTGATATTGCTTTTTCTAGAGAATGACGTCGAAGGTATTTAATTTCTTGCTACGTCAAAACACTGAACCTAGCTTGAACTTTACGAACGCTGAAAAATGTTTCCTAAAGGTCTCCGACGCCTCTGATGTAGTACTCAAAGACGTCATAACAAGAATATCACTTTTGAAGAACGCATGAGATAGTGACTCATTAGCTAAACCGTAGGCGATAATCGTTTAAGCACTACAGCCCTCGAAGCGGTCAAGTAGGCCATGCTCGAAACGTGTGAGGGTGACTTTTTTCAAAATGTCCGGCGCTATTTCGCGGTGTGAAGGCAAGAAGGAAAAAAACTGTGCTGAAATACACTGCTACATTGCCTGCTAGAACGTATTCCGTTTCTGTCGTGAATTTCGACCGAGCAGTGCAGGTTCATGATTTTATGCTTCGTAATACATGAGCAGTTGATTACCCCGCCTAGGTATCTCCAAAGAGCGAGTTACAGGCTAACATAAACTAACAAAAAAAATGAAGGCAGCTTCACACTGTTGGTTCCAAGACTGAAGGAAGTGCGGAGCTGGGCAGCCTTATTTGTTTTTCTTTGGTTTTCTGTTTCTTTCCTCCTCCCTTTCTTTCTTTTTCTGTTTTCTTTCTCTATTTTTTTCTTTGTTTATTTCTATTTAGTTTTTCTCTCTCTTTATTTATTTCTTTATCCTTTTTGCTCATTCTATTTTTCTATGTTTCCCTTTCTTTCTCTCTCTTTCTATTTCTCGCTTGCTTCCTCTATTTTTCTATTTTTCTACGTGGGTGTGCCTGCGCTACGCCAGGCGACGAAAGCATACGACAACCCGAGCTCCTAATGTGCTCCGCATTTATCATGATCGACATGCTCGAAGAACAAGAGGAAGACTTCTCCTTGGCGCGAGCGCGAGCTCAATACGCAACAGATGGCTATGCTATTCGTATTTGTGACTGCGTTACGCCAAGCTACGACAGCATACAACAGCGTACGACTTCCCGGGCCCCTAAAGTGCTCCGCACTTGAAAAGAAACGAATAGCCGCCACAACTTCATGAGTGATTGTATTGGCCAGATTTTGTTCACTGCAGTATGTAGAGCAATAAAATATATCTCATTATGCTCCTTCGGGTGTCCGTACCTTTGTTCACGGAAAGATAAAAAACAATTTTTTTTTATTCATGCATGGTGGTGATCAGAGCATATAGGCGGATCCCCTTACTGGAGCTCCACTGAGTTCTGCGGCTGGGCTTACAATAGGAGTCAAACGTCGGCTAGTTGGTTACTATAGCTTATGGAGCAAGGTTATGCGGGCGCGTGTAACACTGGGACGAAGAAAGAATACACGAAGGACGAACATCGACTGTCGTCGTTTGTGGAGAATCGGCGTTTGTTTTCATGTATTCTGTCATTTTCGCACCCTTACGCGCGACGTTTTAACAATGTTACAGCAAGAATGCTTGAAACGAACATCTGATCTACAATAACCAGGACCACCGCCAAAGCCGCCGCTTATGGAGGTTCCACACCCCTTTCCATGATAGATGCCCCGCTTACAATATGGAAGAGTGTCACTGATGAGATGGTAGCCTAGTCACAGGTTGTTCATCTCCAAACTCCACGGACACTATATGTCTGTTTTATTAGACCGATATTGGACGCACTAGCGCAGTTAAAATGCCTCACTCTTGCATAATATAATGTCTCGTAAACTCGTGGCGTCACTTCGAGGTACTTTCTTTAACTGAACTTACAAGGCTTCATGTGCCATAAACGAGTATTACGAAGGGGTATCCGTTACGGGGCATCCCGGATTAGCTTTTTACCATGCCGGGTTTTTCGCTGTGCAAATGATCAAAGAACCCGAGCGTTTTTGTACTTCACCCCATCAAGATGCAGCCATGGCTGCGAATCAGAACCCGCTAAATATTCCTTGCATCGCAACGCAACGTTTTACACATAGAAGCATCTTCAGTTGTATTTAACAAGTGTCACAAAACTATTGGCAATATTTTTGTGTTTGGATGATCCACTCATTGGGCACAATGTATCGACTGTTGTTTACGCTGGCATGTGCCATGCCAGCCATCTGTTTCTCAGGATAACCGTCAAAAAGACAGAAGGACACTACGAGACATGACAACAAAGCTATCCCTGTATTGAACATTTGACAGCGAATTTAAAGTTCTGGTGCACATAGAAAACTAATAATAATAATTGCCATAGGGGAGGGCTCTGGAAATTTTGACCGTCGTGTGCTCTTTAACGTGCCCCTAAATATAAATACATGGGCGTCTAGAATTTCTCCTACATGAAAATGCGGCCGCCACATCCGGGATTCGATACCGCCAGTTCAAGGCCTGCGGTCCACACAATAACCGCTACATCACTGCGGCGGGTTATATAGAAAACTAAAATGTTTAAAATGCTTAGTCTTTCTATGGCATTTGTTGCACTGGCTGCAAAAGGACTGAAGCAAACGATACTAAACATTTTGTCGCGTGTTTTGGTCCATGCCATTTGCTGGTCGTCGAAAAAAAGTATTAGCTTGCGGAGTATAACTGCGCAACATCATCCCTAGGGATTAACAGGATAAACTAACTGGAGATCAGTAGAGAATCATCGCGGACTATCTGATCGACTAATTGTTGGTCTGCTAAGGTTCAAATCTGCGAAGTAAGAGACTGTTAAGCCACTGCATGAGAACTTAGCATTGGTAGAGGCGTCGTTAGTCCTTATAAGTATTAATGGTTGTAGCATCCCCGTTTGTCCCAGCGTCTTCGACGCGCTGACGTATCGCCAAAAGGACCCCCTTCTAGCGAGGTAGCCACTGTGCGAAGCAACGATCACTACGAGCAGCTCGTAGGTTCTGCTGTTGCGAAGCGCATTCGTCTACTGTTCATGGATGGCTTGTCGTCTTCGAGGACGGCATCGGTATCGAGGAAGGCCGTCTTTATGAGGTCAACAGAGACGCTGTTTTCGCGTCGGTAAGCAGCAGGACGAAATACGTCGGGCAACGCTTGACGATTTTAAAGGGTCCGTCGTAACGTAGTCGCAGTGGTGCCCTCATTGCATCGTGCCGTACGAAGACGTGGGTGCAATCGCGGAGAGCACGATTGATCAAACGTGGGCCTGAATGTTGACGTGGCGCAATAAGAAACACGTCTTTCAAGGCAGTCAGTCAGTCAGTCAATGAACTTTATTTACAAAATGTCCTGAGGAGCCGATTCCCCTCAAGAGGGATGGTCAGCT
This sequence comes from Rhipicephalus appendiculatus, assembly GCA_030522465.1. Taxonomy (NCBI): domain Eukaryota; kingdom Metazoa; phylum Arthropoda; class Arachnida; order Ixodida; family Ixodidae; genus Rhipicephalus; species Rhipicephalus appendiculatus. The sequence continues at coordinate 69,256 of JALIZH010013530.1, forward strand.
GCGGGCCGCACCCACGTGGGGACAGGAAGGGCAAGCCCCTCCGCCACACTGCGGGCCCTCTGGACAGCCCGGATTTGGACCTCCCGGTCCGAGCTGGTGATTGCCGTCCTCCAGGCGTCCTCTGTGCTGAGAGGCTCGCTATCGCGCAGCGCCGTGCATTGCCAGAGCATATGAGATAATGTACAGCGTCTCTCGTCGCAGTGAGGGCAGTGGGGCTTTATGCTGTCAATAAACTTACTATACACTAAGGGCGACGGGTAAGTGCCCGTTTGTAACATTCGTAAGGTGACTGACTGGGCCCTCGAGAGTTGCGGGTGCGGGAGCGGGAACCTACGCCTGGCCAATTGGTAGTGTCGACAGATTTCGTTAAATGTGAGGAGGGAATCGAGCTGCCGGGTGCCTTCCCCAATGTATGTAGAGGCCGATTGCCCGTCACGGTGGGACAGTTCGCGTGCGCGGGCGTGGGCAAGCTCATTAGCATTGGGGATAACAGGGTGGACATCCTTACCCATGTGGGCAGGAAACCAAGTGATATGACCGTTGATTTCAGCGCAATTCGGACTTTTGGCAAGAATATGGGCCGCCTGCTCACAGACTGACCCCGTCATGAATGCTCGTGCAGCTGCCCGAGAGTCGGTGAAAATGCACGTAAGCGTGGGAATCGCCACGGCCAGTGCTATAGCAGTTTGCTCTGCTCTTGCCGGCGTGGTATCTCGAAGAGATGCGGCCGTGAGGAGTTTACCATGAAGATCAGTGACCACAGCCACGAAATTGGCTGTGCCGGGGTATTGTGCTGCGTCAACGAACGCCACAAGTTCAGGGGTGGCAGCAGCGGAACTGAGGAGTGACCTCGCTCTAGCGACGCGGCGGCCTACATTGTAGAGTGGGTGAACGTTTCTAGGAATTTGGGAGACCGTAATCTGCTCCCTCAATTTAGTAGGGAGTTGTATCTTTTTGTCTGCTACCAAAGTGGGCTCGCAACCCAGAAACTCCAGGATGCGCCTCCCAGCTTTGGAAGAGGACAGTCTTGCAGCCTGTGCTGTTTCTTGCGCTTCTGCGATCTCGTTAAATGTATTGTGCATACCAAGGGCCTTGAGCTTTTCCTCATTAGTGTTGTTGGGAAGGCCCAAGACCTTCTTAATGCATTTTCTAATAATCGAATCCAGTTTTCCCTGTTCTTTCCTTTCCCACCTATGCGCTGCGGCAATGTAATTTATGTGACTCATAAGAAAGGCATGGAAGAGCCTCATGAGGTTGGCCTCACAAAGCCCTCCACGCCTGTTTGATACCCGAAGTATAAGCTTGACCATGCTCTCCGCCTTCGCCGCAATACGGGTCAGGGTGTGAGAGTTACTACCGTGCTCCTCCAGGAACATGCCTAAAATCCGAATTTTGTCGACGCGGGGGATGGCCTGCCCTGACCGTGTGTGAATTTCGATCCTTATCTCTTCTGGCGGGAATGGGATGGTGGTGAATTTGCGTTTCTCTGGCTGTGTGTACAGAAGGAGTTCTGATTTGGCGGTCGACAAGTGCAGCCCAGTGTTATCCAAAAACTCCTCTGTGCACCTGAGGGCCTGCTGCAGAGAATCCTCAACGTCTCCATCTCTACCCCCCGTGCACCATATAGTAATATCGTCCGCATACAGCGCATGTCCGATGCGGTCGATACGAGCTAGCGAGAGCGAGAGTTTCCTCATCGCGATGTTAAAAATTAGCGGCGAAATTACCGATCCCTGAGGGGTTCCCCGAGGTCCAAGGTGAAATTCCTTGGAGCAGAGGTCCCCGAGCCGAATGGTAGCAACGCGATCCCTGAGAAAAGAGCGGACGAAACCATAGAAGCGGGACCCCAGCCCCAACTCAGAGATCGAGTCCAGTATGTGAGCATGTGAGATGTTATCGAAGGCTTTCTCAAGATCTAGTGCCAGAATACCACGAACATCTCTGGTGTCTGTGTCGAGAATTTGATGTTTAATCATTTTCATAACGTCCTGTGTAGAGATTGCGGGACGAAAGCCAATGAGATTGAAAGGAAAGAGTTCGTTTTGCTCAATGTGATGGGAGATTCGGTTAAGGATAGCATGCTCCGCGACCTTACCCACGCAAGACGTGAGTGAGATCGGTCGAAGCGTGTCGAGCCCAAGAGGTTTACCAGGCTTAGGTATGAGGACGACAGAGGCCGTTCGCCACTCCTCCGGCACCTGCCCCGACTCCCAAACCCGGTTGACCTCGTCAGTTAGTAGCTCAATGGATCTATCGTCCAGATTTTTAAGTAGCTTGTTAGTAATGCCATCTGGCCCGGGAGCCCACTTCCCATTGAGATCAAAAAGAACCGCCCTGATCTCCGCCGTGCTGAAGGGGGAGTCCAGCTCTGACTCCCTCAGACCAGAGAAATCCGGGTAGTCTGCACCTGTGGAAGCCCCCAGGGGCAAGTACCTATCCGCAAGCTGTTGTAAAATTTGATCGTCGGAGAGCCCAGCAGACCTCTCCTTGTGAATGAGCCGATCAACAGTGTGTCTCTGATTAGCTTTAGTTTGCCGATCTCCGAGGAGGTGCTTGAGAATGTTCCATTTTGCCCCTGACCGCATCTGCCCATCGACAGCGTTACATACCTCATCCCATTGTTGTCTGGCCAGGGTTCGGCTGTACGATTCAATCTCCTGATTCAGTAGAGCAATTTTTTTTCTGAGCCGCCTGTTAAGTCGCTGCGTACGCCATCTGTTAAGTATGGAGTTTTTAGCTTCAAGAAGCCTCGCTAAGCGACTGTCCATGCGCTCCGTTTTAAGATCCGTGTGCACCAACTTAGTGGCAGCTTTAACATCCGCCTTAAGCCGCTCAAATAGCTGGCCAAGTTCATTGTACTCATTTTCATCACGCTTTCTAATTTCCCGGAAGGCGTCCCAGTCAACAATTTTGAAAACTCGAGGCGGTGGTGCCTTAATCTCAACGGAGACAGACGCGATGAAATGGTCGCTCCCCAAGTTCTCATGCAAGTTCTGCCAGAGGGGGCACTCGACGTTCCTGACAAAAGCCAGGTCCGGCGTGGTGTCCCTCACTAGAATTGCCGAGACGTGTGGGAAAGTTATGATCAGTAATTAATATCAAGTTAAGATTGGTTGTATGCTGCAGAAGCGCCCGCCCCTTAGCCGTGTTATGAGTATAGCCCCACGTCTGATGGTGCGCATTGAAGTCGCCAGCAACTGTCAATGGAGCCGAGCCAGCGATTTTGGAGGCTTTGCAGAGAAGCGCATTAAAAGTTTCCCGAGTATCTGATGGTGAGCTGTAAACATTGAGTATAAATAGGTGCTCCTTAAGCCGAGAGTTTGGAATTAACTCAATAAATATGTGTTCCACCTTTAAATCTGGGCGTACTTCGCGAACCTCAAAAGAGAACTCTTTGGATATAAGTGTGGCGACCCCGCGTTTTCCTTCCCCCCAGCAGGCCACGGAGCGATAACCCCGCAGGGCCACCTCTCCTTTAAGTGTCTCCTGGAGGAGTATTACGGCTGGCTTATTCGCCTGTGAGCTAACGAACTGCTGCAAGACTGCCTTCTTCCTGAGGAAGCTCGCGCAATTCCATTGCCAAATTAATAATTCCTTATTTAGCTTCGCCATGATTGCTGCTTAAGTTTTGTTCCACCACCCCCATCCTTGCAGAAAGGGACTGGATGACAGAGCTGACACCAGCGATGGCCTCCTTAATTTCACGGACCACGCCCGTAATTTCCTCTTTAAAGTCACTGAACTCCTTTTCGAAATCTACTGGAGGGTCAGCGGCCTTTCGCTTGCCGCCTCTAGTAGGTTGCGTTTCGGTTTGCTGCACATTCACGGCCACCTCCGGCGTGCGTTCGCGCTGTCTAAGCTCCTCGACTAACGCTTTAATCTCCCGAAGCTCACTCCTCAGAGTTGCATTCTCACGCTCTAGCTGCTGTATTCTAGCCGTAGCTTGCTCTGGCAACTGGCGCTGCTCGATAGTGCGAGACTCACGTTTTTGGCCCACTCGTTCAGCCCAGGTAGGTTCCTGCTGAATCCGGACACAGGAGGCAGACCTATCCCTAGAGCGAGAGCGGTGGCCCGCACCCCGCCCAGAGGTATTAGGTTCACCCCCCTGGTTGAACCCAGGCCCGGCAGCTTGCTGTGGCACGAACTCCCCACGCTGCTTGTTAGCTCTTCTGCGTCGTCGCCTTCTACGCCGAACGATGTAGGGGACCTGATACCTGCTTTTGCAGGCCCGATCCGCCGTCGGATGCGCGCCTCCACAGATGGAGCACTTCGGCTGGCACGTGTGATTCTCAGGGGGCGATGAGGCCCCACAGTCCGGGCAGGTGATGGCAGTAGGAGTAGGACAAACGTCCGAGCGGTGCCCCAGCTTTCCGCAGGTCCGACAGGCGTCGATCTGACGTCGGTAGAGAGTGCACCGGATCATGTTCGTCCCACACATAACGTAGTTTGGAACTTTCATACCGTCGAAGAGGACGATCACCGTCGGCGTTTGCTTGATGCGCCGTACTCCAAGAACCTTCGGATTCCGTGCGTGCACGAAGAGCTCGCCAAGCCGGTCGTCAGAGAGCTCAGGGTCAATACCCCGAACAACTCCCCTGCACGTATCCCCAGGCGGCGTCAGGTATGTAGAGACTTCGTGGAGCGTTTCTCCCACCCGAACTTGCTTCACTTTAGCGTAGGCTTCCGCGTTCCTAGCGTGTGGCGTGCTGATCACAAAAATGTTCTGGATGTCATTGGCGCAAACAATATCCTCCTCAGCCTGCGGCGGGCCGAGACAAGCAGCCATCACCAGAGCTTGGGTAACCTTGATTCGACTGACCTTGCGCACGTCCAGGCCTCCCTTGGGACGAACAACAACCCGGTAGTGATCTTTAGGCAATCGCGGCAGGCGCGACGCGGCGATGAGCTTCTTGATCGGTCCCTTCGGGTGCGCTGAGCGGGTACCGGCACTGGGGCCAGGGCTGTCCCCGGGCGTAAAATCTTGACGCTGCTTCTTCCGAGAGTGGGCAACAATCCATCCGGAGGCTTCATCCTCCTGTCTGGAGTTTTCGTCGCCGAAGTCCATCCCCTCCAGCGGCATCCACGCAGCGTCTCGCTCGGCAGGCCAAGCCGAGCACCAGCGTGGCACGGGGTAAAAAACCCCAAAAAATGGTGAAAACTTGACCTACCCGCAAAAATCGGGTATCCGCTTGATCCCTGAGAGAAACTGGTTCGGATGAGTCGAAAAACCGAGGTCGATCGGCAAAGTTTCGGCCAAAAACATTTAAAAGAACAGGAGCCGATGCGAGCGCGTCCGCCTCGCGTATCGCTGGCGGCGTTCCCCCCCTCTTTCAAGGCATTCTTGAAGCGACCGGCACAATCAGCAACGTCCAACGGTGGTATCGGTGACGCGTCAAGAAACTGGCCAGGAAGCCTTAGGGTCGTCCGAAAAATGAGCTCAGCTGAGGCGCAGGACGCGTCCGTACGTATCATGCTGCGAAGGGGCGAGGAGGACGAGTGGTAGTCGCTCCGTCCAGGGTATCAATGATTGTGAAGCCGTGAGCGAGGCTTTGAGTTGGCGGTGAAATCGCTCAACCATTCCACTCGACATGGGGTGGTAGGCTGTCGTCTTGATGTGGTTGACACCAAGCATTCGGCACAACGTGCGAAAGAGCGCGGAGTCAAATGGACGACCTCGTTCCGTTGTGATGGTCTTGGGAACTCCGCAGCGGCTTATCCACAATGGGATGAGTCCGCGGGCGACTGACTCTGACTTGATGTCGGTGAGCAGTAGTGCTTCAGCCACCGCGTGAAGTGGTCTACGCACGTTAAAGGGGTGGTGCCACCAAATTTCGAGGCTATAACAAGCCTGTTGTGGCTTTGATCTGTATGCAAGGACCCTCCACACGAAGGGTCGGACGCAGCAAACGTTTAGAATGTATTTTAATTCACTTCCAAAGCGTACATAAATGCTCATTCTCCCGATCGAGACCCATCGCTAGCGCTTCGAATCTGACGTAGCTCTATAGGAAAGACAACGAAAGTTGTTGAGACGTCACACGACATCTGTAGTGACGTGACTGATCTCCGGACCTCCGTCACCTCCGAAACGCACGTACCGGCAAAGCATCGCTTGCTACATCACTCGCCGAGTTTCGATCGCTTCCTGGCTAAGTGCTGCGCATCTTCGCGCGAGCTTTGTGTGATCACGTGACCAAGCCTCCTACACTGCTACGTCACTGCCCAACTTGGCGCCCAGAAACCGAAACCGAAAGTTGTCCACATAAATAAGGCGTTATTAAATTATTTAGAGAGAATACGTGAATCTTGGTGCGTGTATCATGCTTCCTAGAGCTATAAAAAACGCTTGCAGCGAAGAACGCGCCAGCCACAAATTTGGTGGCACCACCCCTTTAACATATACCGGCTGTTTCCCAGAGGGGGCAAAGGGCCTACGAGGTCCACGTGTACGTGACTGAACCACGAGTCAGGAGGCGTGGAGGTACCCTGTGGGCTCACTGTGTTGCACTGGACATTGGTTTGCTGGAACTTGAGCCAAGCGCGTGTCCAGCGGCGGTCGTCGATGTTCATTCGTGGCCACATATATCGCTCGGTCACGAGGCGTTGAGTCGCATGTAGGCCGGGGTGCGTGAAGTAATGCAAGGTGTTGAAGGCGCTGCGGCGAAAGGGCGCTGGAACGTGCGGGCGGGGACAACTGGTAGAGGTGTCGCAAACGAGGGGAATAGCGCAGCCTGGAAGTTGGACATCTTCGAACTAGAGGCAGATCTATTGGAGTCGTAGAACCTGAAGTTCGCGGTACTCCCATTGTGCAGTAGCCATAGCTGCAAAATTCACTGGCAGGCGCTCATCCGCCGTTGCGTTGACTTGTATTCGAGATAGCGCGTCAGCAACGGGGTTGTCTTGGCCAATGATGTGCCGGATATTGCTCGCAAACTCCCGTATATAGGCAAGTTGGCGTATCTCACGTGTAGTGTGGGAAGAGTTGGTAGCGGTCGAGGGACGCGTAAGCGGCTTCTCGTGGGTAAGAATATAGAATTGCCGGCCTTCAAGGGAGCGGCGAAAATGCTTGACAGCCAAATAGGCCGCGATCAGTTCACGACCGAATGTGCTGTAACGGCACTCGGTCTGTTAGAGTTTCCGTGAGAAGAAAGCGACCCGCTGCCAAACTCCGTCGAACAACTGCTACAGGACTGCTCCGACGGCGACGTCCGAGGCGTCCACGGTGAGTGACATGATGGCATCGCTCATTGGATACGCGAGAATCGTCGCGTTGGCCAGAGCTTTCTTGATGGAACTGAAAGCTGGCTCGGCGTGCGTGCGTGCCCATGAGATGGAACCGTTCGGCTTCGTTTGACCAGACAGAAGTGCACGGAGCGGTTGCAAAATGGCAGCGCAGTGTGGAATAAACCACCGGTAATAGTTGGCAAGCCCGAGGAATTCGCGCAGTTTCTTCGTAGTTGTTGGTCGTGGAAACTGTAATATAGCTTCCACGCGCATGGCCGGTGGGGGGAGATCCCACGGGAATCCACGCGATGGCCTAGGCAGCCCAGTGCGGAAACTCCGAACTCGCTCTTCGGTCCATTGACGACTTGTCCATATTTGCGGAGTCGCGTGAAAACCTGACGCACGTGAAGTTCGTGATCTTCTGCTGAGGTGCTGAAGACGAGAATGTCGTTCATTTATGCGAAGCAGCAGGTCAAACCACGAAGAACCGTAGGCCGAAGGGCATACGTATGTATTCAAACATGCCACCTGACACCGTGCCAGGCACGGACGGATGGAAGGGCGGACTTGAGCATGACACTTTAAAGGCTTTCGTCCTAAAAGGTGCTACGATGGCAGTCTTCGGTATGTCGGAAGGCTCTACAGGTATTTAATGGTATGCCTCCACTAAGTCGATTTTGCTGGATACGGTGCAACCGTGCAGCAATGCCGTGAAGTACTGGATGCGTGGTATCAGATAGCGGTCCGGTACCGGACCGCTATCCGATACCTCGTCGGTGTCGGTCTCGTGACGCATTGCGTCGGTGGTCTGGGGGGTGTTCAAACCCCCTACCCAAAATTTTTCAATTTTACTTGGGTATATATAGACGCACACATACAAACGCATGTACGAACATACATAAGGTATGGTTGAACCCCCCCCCTACCCCCGAAAAAATTTCTGGCTACGCCCCTGCCGTACTACGTATCGGTGATGGTACCAGCAGACGCTGCGAGGGAGACTTGGCGATCTGTCGCGGCTTTGGCGTCGGTGTCGTGACGCATTGCCTCGGTGGTCTTATTTGGGCAAGCTCACTTCAGCGGTCAGCTGGTCCACTTTGCGGTTGATCTCCTCATTAGCTTGAAGAAACCGGTCCAAGCGGTCGTCGCCGACCGGCGTGAAGAGGGAAAAACTACGTTTCCTCTCAATTGCAGATATGGACGGGGCACCAACATCCATGATTTTGTGGGCAATCTGTGCCAGTTCCCGGTCACCATATTGCTGCATTGCCACTTCAAAGACCACAAGCCATGTTTTCAAAGATTGTTTCTGCTCATAGAGAATACCTTCCGTCGGGCTTCACTCCAGCAGCAAGACCACTGTCGCCTCCGTGGTGCCTACAACAACCACACGTGCGCCTCACTATTCCAGGAATTGCTAACAAGAGCCGTCATTCAACAGTGGTCCTACGACAGGCGACATTGCCGCTACTCAACTAGGATTATGGCCAAAGGACCCACATTTACACCGCTGGATCGGTCTCGGCTGACAGCTCCACAGCTGCTGTTGTTATCCCGGCGCGCCAAGTGACTATGAAGTTCAAGGTGTCTCACAGAACGACATCAACAGCAGCGGAGCTTGCCGCCTTACGTGCTGCTATCCTTTATATCGCGGAAGCCCAGTCTCAAAAATGGGCTGTCTTCTGCGACTCTAAGGCTTCCCTTCAGAGTTTGCAATCGGCGTTACGACGAAGGATGCATGAGTAGTTAGTAAATGAAATGAGAGGAGTGCTACACCAGGTTTTATCGAAGGGACATGACATTGTGTGCCAATGGTTGCCGGGACATTGTGGCATTGTCGGCAACGACCTCGCTGATGATGCCGCCCGGTCCACCCACGAGAACGCCCAGACAACCCCAATACCCTTGTCGAGAATAGACGCTGCAAAGGGCCTTCGCTCGTTCGCTGACACAATGTTGCAAACTTGGCTGAGCGACCCCCAATGTCGGGAAGCGCCGCTTACATAAATTGGACCCATCGAGGAAGCTTCAAGTTCCACCGGACCTCTCCCGCCGAGACGCAACTTTACTGTGCCGCCTGTGGTTAGGAGTAGCTTTCACGGAGGCGTACTCTCTTCGCATAGGAATGGCGGATACCTCCAGATGTGAGTCGTGCGATAGTGACGAAACGATAGAACATCTACTGTGTTCTTGTGATCGGTTTGTGAGCGAACGCAACATTCTACGCGACACGCTGAATAAGCTAGACGACAGACCTTATAGATGTGAAGCATCTTATGGCGGAGCTTAATCCGGTGTGCGGCGTGACATCCTTTACTGCGCACGCGCAAACCCTTCCAAAAAAAATAAAGAAAAAACCTCATTTCCCCTCTCTCTCCTCTAGGCATCCCTCCCCGCGGCAACCACACCCTCACTGCGCATGCGCCTCCCCTCCTCTCTCCCCTCTCTCCTCTAGGCATCCCTGCCCGCGGCGTCCACACTCCCACTGCGCATGCGCTTCCCCCTATCTCTCCTCTCCTACGCTTCCCCCTCTCTCCTCTAGGCATCCCCTGCCTGCGGCGACCACACTCCCACTGCGCATGCGCTTCCCCTCCTCTCTCTCTCTCCTCTCCTACGCTCCCCCCCCTCTCTCGCCTCGCGACGCCGACGCCGGCAGCGTCTGCTAGCGAGTTTCTTCGTTGAAAAAACCGACTGCTCGCGCTGCACAACCGTTCACTGGCCACTCCGTATATATGGCAATGGATTTCGACCTACAAGGTGGTGCCGGTGGGAGATTTCTCCTGTGCGTTGTTGAACAATAAAAATTCGCAGCGTGCGCGTTAACTAAAAGCGGACTGCGGGTCTCTGTGTCCAGTAGGAGTCATCTGTCTCTCATTGCCCATTAGCAGCGATTGACATGTTCCAGTAGGAAACACCGCTCCATCACTGCGTGCTTTGCGCCTCCCCCAGTTTTAGATGTGAAGCATCTTATGGCGAAGCTTAATCCGGTGGTGGTGGTGGTGGTGGTGGTGGTGTGCCGGCGTGACCACCCTTACTGCGCATGCGCACACCTTTCAAAAAAAATAAAAAATAAAAAAAACCTCCTCTCCCCCTCTCTCTCCTCTAGGCATCCCTCCCCGCGGCAACCACACCCTCACTGCGCATGCGCCTCCCCTCCTCTCTCCCCCTCCTACGCTCCCCCCCTCTCTCCTCTAGGCATCCCTCCCCGCGCTCCCACTGCGCATGCGCGTCCCCCCCCCTCTCTCTCCTCTAATACGCTCCCCCCTCTCTCCTCTAGGCATCCCTGCCCACAGCGTCCACACCCCCCACTGCGCATGCGCGCCCCCCCCTCTCTCCTCTCCTACGCTACCCCCCCTCTCTCGCCTCGAGACGCCGACGCAGGCAGCGTCTGCTAGCGAGTTTCTTGGTGAAAAAACCGACTGCTCGCGCTGCACAACCGTTCATTGTCCATCCCGTATATATGGCAATGGATCTTGACCTCCAATGTGGTGCCGGTGGGATATTTCTCCTGTGCGTTGTTGAACAATAAAAATTCGCAGCGTGCGCGTTAACTAAAAGCCGACTGCGGGTCTCTGTGTCCAGTCGGAGTCTTCTGTCTCTCATTGCCCATTAGCAGCGATTGGCATGTTCCAGTAGGAAACACCGCTCCATCACTGCGTGCTTTGCGCCTCCTCAGTTTTCTCCTGCGCAACGCTGCGATAGCGCCAGCGTCAACGCCACCGCCAGTGTAAGCGTTAGCGCCCGCTGCTTCACATCTACACATGGTTCCCTTTAGCGGGAGATGTTTTCTGTCCTGCGCAACGCTGCGATGAGCGCCAGCGTCAATGTAAGCGTTAGCGCCCGCTGCTTCACATCTACACATGGTTCCCTTTAGTGGGAGAGGGTGTAATTTTTTTCCGAAGAGAAGATCCTGGGATCGTGGCTTTCCGCGTCGCAGGCCAGCAAAGCGACGCCAGCACTGATACGTTTTTTTTTTTAGATGTGAAGCATCTTATGGCGAAGCTTAATCCGGTGGTGGTGGTGGTGGTGGTGGTGGTGTGCCGCGTGCCCACCCTTACTGCGCATGCGCAAACAGTTAAAAAAAAATAAAAATAAAAAACCTCCTCTCCCCCTCTCTCCTCTAGGCATCTCTCCCTGCGGCAACCACACCCACACTGCGCATGCGCCTCCCTTCCTCTCTCCCCTCTTACACTCCCCCCCTATCTCCATCCCTGCCCGCGGCGTCTAACTCCCCCCTGCGCATGCGCGTCCCCCCTCTCTCTCCTCTCCTACTCTATCCCCTCTCTCCTCTACGCATCCGTGCCCACGGCGTTCACACTCCCACTGCGCATGCGTGTCACGCCCTCTCTCTCCTCTCCTACGCTCCTCCCTCTCTCGCCTCGCGACGCCGACGCAGGCAGCGTCTGCTAGCGAGTTTCTTGGTTGAAAAAAACCGACTGCTCGCGCTGCACAACCGTTCACTGGCCATCCTGTATATATAGCAATGGATCTTGACCTCCAAGGTGGTGCCGGTGGGAGATTTCTCCTGTGCGTTGTTAAACAATAAAAATTCGCAGCGTGCGCGTTAACTAAAAGCGGAGTGCGGGTCTCTGTGTCCAGTCGGAGTCTTCTGTCTCTCATTGCCCATTAGCAGCGATTGGCATGTTCTAGTAGAAAAACTGCTCCATCACTGCCTGCTTTGCGCCTCCCCAGTTTTCTCTCCTGCGCAACGCTGCGATGAGCGCCAGCGTCAACGCCGCCGCCAGTGTAAGCGTTAGCGCCCGCTGCTTCACATCTACACATGGTTCCCTTTAGCGGGAGATGGTGTAATTTTTTAAATCGACCGGGTTAAGTGACCGATTGTAGACGTGCAATGGACAGGCGCCCACGTACCGTGACGATGCTTTCTTCCCTCTTCTTTCTTTTCATCCCTTCACCCCTTCCCCCCATTGCAGGGTAGCAAACCGGACGCGAGTCTGGTTGACTTCCCTGTCTTTGATTCCTTCCCTCCTTCTCCTCCTCCTGTGCCAGTGACTCGAGGGTTTCGGTGGAGGACACACTTAAAACCATTCGCATCTGCTGTGGCAGTCGCCATAGGAAGAGTTCTCGTAGAATGGGTGCGTCCAGTGAAGCAGAGTGGTCCCCAATCAGATGCCGCATGCGACGGAGAAGCTCCGTAGGCTTTCGGTCACCGAGTTTCTCCGTGGTGAGCAGCTACTGCAGCCTACGCTGTTCCCACTCGGTTGGCCGGCATACGTGCTCTGCTTTAAGTGTGTCGTAGGGGTTGTCAGGAGGCGGAGAACGCAGAATGTCTCTTACGATGGTGATGACTAGAGGCCCGTTTTTAGGCACTAAAAAACCGCGTTTTAGGCGCCAAAAATAGGCAGGTAAAACACTTTTAGGCCTCCAAAATCGTAAATATAGGCACAATAAATTTTTACATAAATTCAAATAATGTCAAACAGAGACGTGCGCGACCTGTATCTACGAGAGGAAGCAAGAAAATGTTATTGTTTATGACAGCAGAAAGGCGCAAACGGTTGAACACAGCCATGCATTTCCCGCAGAGTTCGCAGATACGGTCTTTCCTTTTTTTGTCTAGTATGGCAAGTCGAATGTCCACCGTCAAATGAACACACTCCTGGATATATTTCTTTTTGGCAAGGCTGAGAAGGGCAGTGCAGGAAAGGATAGCCAGACCGCGGAGGGATGCCTCGCATTAGCTGGGTCTAATCGCGTTGGGTTATTTTCTCTCCTGTCGGTGAACACCTTAAAGGGTCCCACACCAGGTTTGAGGATTTCGAGCTAAGTGTAATTAATGCATGCACTGGGCGCTCACGATCACGTCTGCCAAGATTTGCAATGACACGCGTCGCGGAAAGACGTGAAATTTCAAACTGAACGCCGCTTGCCTTTCTCGCGGGCGCGCGCCCCAAGATGGAGGGGATGATGTGCAACAAGGAATGGTCCTGCTCTCACGCCGCTCTTTTACGTAGACATTGGCGCTCTGACGTCGCTCACCGTATATAGCACGTGACATTGCGACAATTATTCGAGGTGACGTGTAATTTGTGTAATCTGTAGTTGAGCAGATGAATGAAAGCGGAAAGAAATAATAAAACACACAAACAGAATGTGAGCGCGTTTTTATTTTTCTTTTTTATTTCGAATCACAGCGAGATGCTATACACTAATCGGCCCTCGTTTCACATGCGTTCGTCTTCTCGCAGTTCTCGCGTCGTGCCGGTGCCAGCCCTGACAACTCTTGGCGTGCTTTTAGTGCACCGTCTCCGACAGCAGTTGCACCGGTACGATGCGGTGTATAGCGGTAAGGATACATGATCCGTACCAGCCTCTCCAAACATATGCGCACTGAAGAATCCATCCCACAAAAACAGGCAATACACAACCGAGAATGCCGAGAAACGACACAACATTGATGGCATACTGCTCCGGCGCGTCATGAGCACGTGGCCTTACATGCACATGACGTGCTGATGCGGATGCGCCATGCGATCTTCCGGCTCCGATACCGAAGAGGGCAGGAAAGGAATTAGGCTTCCGATGGCTACACAGGGCGATTGCAAGGGTTTCAAGTCTGCCTCTTCGTGTCATGGCTGTGGCTCGTAACCAACCAATTTGAAAAAAGCCGGCAGATCCCACGCACTGTGGGAATCGATGTAATGTGAAGCAGCCAGGAAGGAGCAAATCATGCTTTACATAATTTGCATGGCATCTTTTACATCTTACGACCTGTCATTTGTGTTCGTCATACAGTCAAGTCACGATATACCAATTTTGGTGTATGTCAAGCTAGCGAACTGGACGCAAGCTCACCATGAGCATGGCATGTAAATGGCATTGTAGATGACATGCATGTCAAGATTTTCATGTTACCACCTGCCACTTATGTTCATTATACAGTCTTGTCACTCAATACCAAATTTGGTGTATTTCAAGCTAACGAAACGGCCGCGAGCGCGCCATGAGCGTGGAATGCAAGTCATGTCGCTCATGACATGTCATGATTTCCATATTACCACTTGTCATTTATGTTCGTCATACAGTCATGTCACTCAATACCAAGTTTGGTGTATATCAAGCTAACGAAACGGCCGCGAGCGCGCCATGAGCGTGGAATACAAGTCATGTCGCTCATGAAGTCAAGATTTCCGTATTACCACTTGTCATTTATGTTCGTCATACAGTCATGTCACTCAATACCAAATTTGGTGTATATCAAGCTAACGAAACGGCCGCGAGCGCGCCATGAGCGTGGAATGCAAGTCATGTCGCTCATGAAATCATGATTTCCATATTACCACTTGTCATTTATGTTCGTCATACAGTCATGTCACTCAATACCATATTCGGTGTATCTCAAGCTAAAGAAACGGCCGCGAGCGCGCCATGAGCGTGGCATGCAAGTCATGTCGCTCATGAAGTCATGATTTTCATATTACCATTTGTCATTTATGTTCGTCATACAGTGATGTCACTCAATCCCAATTTGGTGTATCTTAAGCTAACGAAACGGCCGCAAGCGCGCCATGAGCGTGGCATGTAAATCATACTTTTCATGACATGTTAGTCATGATTTTCATGATATGACCAGCCATTTATGTTCGTCATACAGTCATGTTATGCCATACCAAATTTGGTGTAAATCCCATTAACGATACGGCCAGGAGAGCACAATGTCGTAGGCGGCTAGATAGATAGATAGATAGATAGATAGATAGATAGATAGATAGATAGATAGATAGATAGATAGATAGATAGATAGATAGATAGATAGATAGATAGATAGATAGATAGATAGATAGATAGATAGATAGATAGATAGATAGATAGATAGATAGATAGATAGATAGATAGATAGATAGATAGATACGCTCAAAGTCGCCGAAGTTCGCTAAGAAATGCTCCGCATTTAAAACTAATGACGCTTAGTTATAAAGAGATTGAAGATTTGTGAAAAAATTTACAAAATCCGGCAGATCCCGCGCACTCTGGGAATCGATGCAATGCGAAGAAGCCAGGAAAGAGGAAATCATGCTTTACATAAATTACATGTCATGTATTACATGTTAGGACCTGTTATTTATGTTCGTCATACAGTGACGTCGCGCAATACCAAATTTCGTGTATATCAAGCTAACGAAACGGCCGCGAGCGCGCCATGAGCGTGGCATGCAAGTCATGTCGCACATGACAAGTCATGATTTTCATATTACCACTTGTCATTTACGTTCGTCATACAGTCACGTTACACAATACCGAATTTGGTGTATGTCAAGCTAACGAAACGGCCGCGAGCGCGCCATGAACGGGGCATGAAAATCATACTTTTCATGACAAGTTATTCATGATTTTCATGATCTGACCAGCCAGTTATGTTCGTCATACAGTCATGTTATGCCATACGAAATTTGGTATGAATCCCATTAACAATACAGCCAGGAGAGCACAAAGTCGTAGGCGGATAGATAGATAGATAGATAGATAGATAGATAGATAGATAGATAGATAGATAGATAGATAGATAGATAGATAGATAGATAGATAGATAGATAGATAGATAGATAGATAGATAGATAGATAGATAGATAGATAGATAGATAGATAGATAGATAGATAGATAGATAGATAGATAGATAGATAGATAGATAGATAGATAGATAGATAGATAGATAGATAGATAGATAGATAGATAGATAGATAGATAGATAGATACGCTCAAAGTCGTCGAAGTTCGCTAAGAAATGCTTCGCATTTAAAATTATCGTGGTACACTGCTCTTCATTGGGCACGTAACAGCTTCCAGTGTCAAAGTACAATTTCTTCTGTGACCTGGTGAGGGGCCCTTTAAGAAGTAAATTACAAACAACACAAAAGCCGCGTGAAAATCACATTTTCTTTCTCTTGATCCACACTGACGGCTCTCCACGGTTTTGCATTCATTTTGCACCTTTCCGCGGCTACACAGAGGGACCTCCTGTTCCCTTCCCACCGCCACAACCAGGCGTTCAGGGCGGTTCTTCCATTCCCTCGAACATCCTCGGCCATGGAAGCCACTCTCCTCTCCTTCTCCTATATTTATTTCTCACTCCTCATTCCCCCCGAAGACGCTGAGACGTGCTCCCATTTAGGGCTGCAGACATGGCGTCGTTTCCTCTCCTCCAACCGCTCGCACCATGTCGGCGCTGTCGCGTGTGGTGGCCGCCGCATCCCATTTCACTGCTGCTATCGGTTGTTTTTCGGAAGTTGGTTGAACTAGAGAACTTGATTGAACCTTGTAGAGTTCGGAAAGGTCAATCTTGCCCTGTGACATGAATAAAGATCACAAACCGCACTCGAAAACGAAATTTGAGCTTAAATAGTGTTCATATAGGCGCCGATTTTGAAAATAGGCATTTATAGGCACTTATCGGCATTTAGGCATGAACGCCGAAAATAGGCATTTATAGGCACTATAAAAAACACTATAAAAGCCCTTCTTAACCTCTAATTCATGCTCATATATCACTGTGGCACGATAGGAACGCAAGGAACAAAATAGGCATTTGCCTATAATCCGGTCTCTAGTGATGACAAGCAGGTGGTAAGCGATGTTACTCAATGTCGTCGGAAAAGTGGCTCGACGCTTAGAAACCAGAGTTCCGAGTCCGCCTGCCAAAACTCCGGTAGCTTGAGAGTAGCGGCGGCAGGGTCGGGTGGCGTGCGATTCGGCGTCATGTCGCGGTTGGATGTGGTGTCCATGGTCAGCCGGAATAAACGGGGCTGAAGGTCTTTACCGCGGTCACGGAAGAAAAGGGGCTGGCCGTGACACTCGGTGCGCTGGCGAAGGGATGAGTAGGTGTCGTGTTGCCGTTCGAAGTCCGGGTCACCACTTGTGGGAAGACGTGACACGTTTGATTTCCCACATATTTTACTTATCCCTGCTCTGGCATGGACGACCACAGACGCTGCCCTTCTTGCTGGCGTTTTCTTCTTTCGCGCTCGGCTCGAACATCGTCATCTTCGAGACGCTGACGGCTCGCCATATCCCCAAAGGGTTAAACCACACACTTTTTTCACTCCATTTTGCTTCCAGTGAACAAAATTAAGGAGGCGGCCACTGCAGCACCCAGATGTTGGCGGTTAGATAGATGGACTGACATAGAAACGGTCAAAGTAGAGCTGTGCACGGGCCGAATTTTAGAGCCCGAGCCCGGCCCGGGCCCGCTGACTGCGCCGTAGGCCCGCCCGAGCCCGACGCTAGAGGGCTGCGAGCCCGCCCGGCCCGACATACAAAACGAAAAGCCCGGGCCGGGTTCCGCCTGACATTATGAAGGTTTGCTGCGGAGGAAAGATGTCCTTTTCCCATAATCTGGCATTTTATTCAACATATCAAAGGGAAACATAAGCAAACGACACATGACAGCACTATATGCACCGGTTGCAAGTTGTCATGTAGAAATGAGCTGTCCAATCAATGATTCGGGCTTCAGTGAAGTGCGGCCCTCCTGCGTCACATATCCCGCCCAACTGAAGGTCCGTTTTCTGCTCGCTGTAGTAGTCGGAATCGCCAATATCTTTTTCACAGGCATAGCCAGCTTGGAATATTTAGACTGTTTGTTCTTCCAGAAGTTTAGTACCTCAGATGTAGGAAAAGGGATTATTCCATGTATAGATAATTACAAAGCTAATCTTGTTTGACTTAACCCTCTGCCCTAGCGTTTAAAGTGGATGAAGGAAATGAGAACCGAGAAAGGGCGTGCAGGGAGGTCGCGGAGAAGGCGCTACGCGGTGGAAAACTGATCCGGTACAACGTCTATATTTTGGGCTTGATTCGGGCTTTGCATCTGGTACAGCCAGCCCGACAAAAACAATGTAGCCCGAGCCCGGCCTGGGCTCGAGTTTAGAAGACGTCAGCCCGCCCAAGCCCAGCCCGCGGGCCGGGCCCGGCCGGGCTCGGGCTTTCTGGCTACCCGAAGCCCGTGCACAGCTCTAGACCAAAGTGCCTGCTGGCTCGCGCACAAACCCTTCGCACCTAATTATAAAGTTATCTGATGTATTCACGAACTTGAAGGTGAAGCTAATCAGGAGAGATAAGCCACGCTTACAAATGGGAAACAGAAGAGAGAAGATAGAGTACTTTGCTAAGTTGCCGAGAAACAATGAACAGGAATTCTTGCTTTGGCAGTCCGCTACAGCCGATGTTACAGCTGAGGGAGGCAGGCTTTTACGGTCGCGTGCTCTCAACTAAAACACTTACCATAGTTTCACTCAGTGCAAATCTGCAAAAGCAGCGGAGCTGCGGCTCACCAGTGTTGCCCTCGTGATTTTCTGTGACGTTTATTATTCTGTGTGAGCCATTGTGATTAAGTTAGCTAGATACACGTGCGGCAGCTTCTTCGACACCCGCCTTTGCTGCAGCGACTTCTGGCCCTTTTCACGCTCGAGCCGCCCTTCACAGTTTCCCTGTGCGGCTAACGCTTCGTCCGCCACGGAGGCAGTTATGCCATATATGGGTGTATGTGAAAACCGGAGCGTGACATACGACGCGGACGCTCGTCTGTCGTCAGGAGCAGCCCTAGAACAGCTCTACTTTTAAATGACACATTGTTTCGGCTGTTTCGAAATATAGGATTTGCATTCAGGTTCCGTAAGCTCTCCGAGTGGTTTGGACGCGTTATTTCGCAAATATCGCTTGTTGCATCATGTTAGTTGGCGGCGAAGGCGTAGTAACATGCTTTCAGCGAAGTGTCGGTTGCCACGAGAACATTGTGCGTCTTGGTGGTGGTATCGTAGTAGCCACTATCTCTATAATTGTGTAAAAATAAGCGCTTAGCTAGAAAGTTCGCGAGGGAAAGAAATGCATCCATTTACTGCTCACCGCCTGTGGCTGGCTCTACGGCGCGGAGTCTAACCATGTAAATTAAAGTCACATAAACATGCTTCTTTAACTTGAGACTGGGGTGACAATGGACTTCCCATCGCATGTATGGGGTAACATTCTGAGAATACCCGACCCAACCGTGCAGCGATATTCCGAGAACATACAATCCCCCCTTGTGGCAGCAACTAATAAATGCCAAGCATTTATTAGCGAACTTCGGCGACTTAGAGCGTATCTATCTATCTATCTATCTATCTATCTATCTATCTATCTATCTATCTATCTATCTATCTATCTATCTATCTATCTATCTATCTAGCCGCCTACGATTTTGTGCTCTCCACCTATAACTTGCGGTGCAGTTCCACACGCTGCACTGAACTCACTATATATCTCTCTCTCTCTTTTCTTTCTCTTCCCTCCTCTCTCTCATCTTTCTCTTCCCCTTTCCTAATCCCCCCAGTGTCGGGTAGCCAACCGGAAGTCTTTCTGGTTAACCTCCCTGCCTTCTCCCTTTCTGTTTGCTTCCTCCTCCTCCTCCTCCTCCTCCAGACCGTATCGTTTATGGGATTTATACCAAAATTGGTATGGCATAACATGACTGTGTTACGAACATGAATGACTGGTCATATCATGAAAATCATGAATAATTTGTCATGAATGGTATGGTTTACACGCCATGGCCGTGATGCTCCTGCGGCCGTTTCCTTATCTTGATATATCCAAAAATGGGTATGATGAGACATATCTGCATGAACACCATAAATGGCAGTTGTTAATATGAAAATCATGACGTGCATATAACGTACAACATGATTTCAATCGCACGCTCACGGTGTGCTGACGGCCCTTTCCGAAGCGTCATCATCATCAGCAGCATGACTACGCCCACTCCAGGGCAAAGGCCTCTCCCATGTTCCGCCAATCACCCCGGTCCTGTGCTTTCTGCTGCCACGTTATACCTGCAAACTTCTTAATCTCATCTGCCCACCTAATTTTCTGTCTCCCCCTCACGTGTTTGTTTTCTCTTGGAATCCAGTCAGTTACCCTTAATGACCTGCGGTTATCCTGCCGACGTACTACGTGCCCGGCCCATGTCCATTTCTTCTTCTTGATTTCAACTATGATATCCTTAACCCCCGTTTGTTCCCTGACCCACTCTGCTCTCTTCCTGTCTCTTAAGGTTACACCTATCATTTTCCTTTCCATCGCTCGCTGCGTCGTCCTCAATTTCAGTTGAACCCTCTTTGTTAGTGTCCAGGTTTCTGCCCCGTAGGTAAGTACCGGTAAGATCCAGCTGTTATACAGTATAGCTTCCTCTTGAGGGATAGTGGTAGACTACCATTCATGATTTAAGAATGCATGCCGAATTTGCTCCATCGCATCCTTATTCTTCTAGTTATTTCACTCTCATGGTTCGGCCCCGCGGTTACTACCTGTCCTAAGTAGACGTATTCCTTTACAACTTCCAGTGTCTCGCCACCTATCGCAAAGCGCTGTTCTCTATGGAGATTGCTCCACATTACGTTTTATGCCTATTAATTTTCAGACCTACTCCTCTGCTTTCCGTATCCAGTTCAGTATTCATGACCTGTTCGCAGCTTCACAAGGTTGATAGACACTAAATTTGGTGTTGCACGACATGACTGTATGACGAATATAAATGACAAGTGGTAATATGGAAATCAAGACATATCATGTGCAACATGACTTGCATGCCACGCTCATGGCATGCTCGCGGCTGTTTCGCTAGCCTGATATACACCAAAATTCGTATTCCGCGACGTGACTGTAAGGCGAACATAAATGACAGGCGGTAACATGAAAATCATGACATGCATGTCATGTACAACGTGATTCACATGTCATGCTCATGGTGCGCTCGCGGCCGTTCCGCTAGCTTGATCTATACCAAAATTGGTATTGCGTGACGTGACTGTAGGAAGAACATAAATGGCAGGATCTAACATGTAAACATGCGCCTGGATGTTATGTACAGCATTATTTGCTTTTTGCTGGCTGCTTCGCATTACATTGATTCCCACAATGGGTGGGATCTGACGGCTTTTTCTTTTTTTTTCTTCTTTTTTCGTACACTGAGGGCATCTGTAGTTAGCAGAAACACACTATCATTAATAGATAGGAAGCTGGAAAGTTTGTAATCGGACGTTTTGCAAGCCGATCTATAAATTTCTCCTTGGAAGTTTGTGGCCAGCTTCGTTTTAAATTTACATTTAAGCATGTCTAATTAAGCTATTAGGCAGAAAACAAAAGATATTGTCTTACTCTATGCAATAATCATTAATGTGCATTTGGTCGCGTCATCATAGTGTGCGTCGGCATATTATTTAAACTCTGGGTAACGTTAGCTTGGGCGCCCATATATGCCGGCTATCCATCGCTTTTTTCTCTCGGTCCCTGATGCGTCGCACGGTCATAGATGGAATTATGCATCCTTGCAGCAATCAACGAAACAAGGGCGTGCGCTCCCCGGAAACCCGGTTCTCCTCGAATTGTTGTTGTTAGAAACTGCCCTTTCATCGTAACGATGCTCATCTCAACACTGAGACCTTCCCGTCACCACTTAGTGAACCGTTTTTTGCTTGTAAACTATTTCCGGTAGATCCTGCGCATTGTAGGAATCGAATGCATGCGAAGCAGTCCGAAAAACCTGCCTATGACGCCTTTTTTGGCGCTGAAGCAAGCGTTGCGATATGTAAGTCAATATCTTTGTGTACGTTGAATAGTTTGCATATCATAGGCTTCCCAGGCACGTGCGTCGAGTGCCTTGTCACCTGAAGGGCAGCTTATGCTCCAAAGTAAAGGCGACATGTGCGTTCCAGCGTACACATCCTCTTTATCGAAACCAAATACATGCTTCGTTTTCGAAGACCCACCCGGCAGCATAGTACCCAGCTTATTAGAATGGTCTTTACTGTCCACTAGAAGCTTCCCAGCGACGTCATGTATTCGAACTGCTTGGGGAAAATCTCTCGTGTTTTATGTGTTATGCCTCTTTTTTTGGGTGTATGTTAGCGGCGTTCAAAAATGTATCTCAATTTCTCCTGTGCACTTGCCTTGATGTTAAGAAATATACTATAAAAGAAATTGAGGTACACAAAACTCAGTGAGCCGTCATCTTTGACTCTGAAGTTCATATTGTCTCACAATTCAACTGCTAATGCTGGCTAAATAATTACACGGTTCTATCGTGATATTTCATACAGGACCTTTCACATGTGTAAATTTTCCATTTTTCATTTATGTGAAGATTGAAAGTGTGCCATAACACTCAGAAAGATCGGTTGTTTTTATTTTGCAGAGTTCTATCTTTACTTTCTCGCTTTTGTTAGCGTCGTCCACCGCGGTGGAGCAGTGCTTGTCGTGCTCGGCTGCTGACCCGGTCGTCGCGGATTCTATCTCGGCCGCGGCGGCCACATTTCGATGCAGATGAAATTCCAGAGGCCCGTGTACTGTGCGATGTCAATGTACATTAAATAACACCAGATGGTCGAAATTTCCGGAGTCCTCCACTACGGCGTCTCTCATAATCATATCCTGGTTTTGGGACATAAAACACGAGATATTAATATGTGATTTTGTTAGCGCCACCTGTCCAGTGCAGCTTTTTATTCTAGTGTGTTCATTGTGGCAACGTAGATCGATATGAAATGCAAGTTGTTGCATAGCAAGGTGCAGCTCTCCTTTTACATTCCTGAATGAGCCCAGGACGTTCTGAGGTCAGAAATTACTAAGCAAATAAGTAGTTCGCATGCGTCATCCCGGCTTGTGATACCACTAAATTACACCCCTGGTAATGTCTATTTTGTATACCTTAACGAATAGGCTGTGTACACGACTTAAATTTTAAGCTTTTGAAAGCAGATCGTGCACCCCCTCATAAATGAGAAAAAGTTCACGTTCCTTACAGAAGCGTCATATCAAATCTGACGTCAGCCGCCAACAATTTCTTCTGAAAAGCTAGTGCGAATTTCACTTTTTAAAGGACACCTGTAGCGTCACTCCGAAGACGTATGTTTTATCAGGTTGGTTTCATGTGCCCTACCTATTATACGTCCGAACGCTACCGAGCCACCGGCAATACAGTGAAAGCTCTTTACGGGACATTAACCTTCAGTTGAGCTGTTTAAATGTGAAAAATTCGTGCCGTCGTATGTGTACTTCAAGCGTTGCCATACTTAAGCACGGTTGTTTAGCTGGCAACGAACGCACGTTACCCTTCACATCAGACGTTAAGGTAGAAACAGGCTGCTCTTGCGGTTATATTTTTTCAAAATTAAAACGTGTTGCACAGAAAGAGGACGTTCACCTTCCATTCTTCCTAGGCGCATAATTTCCTGCACTATCCAGCATTACCGCGGAACACGACTCCCAGGAACTATCCCTAGAATATAGTCGAATATGAGGTGAGTGTGCCGCCACGTAGCAGCCTCATTATTAGTGCCGGCACCAAAACACCTGCAGACGTAAAAAAAAACATCGTCTAGAGTGACAAGAACCTCCTTTTGGACCGCGGCATCCGTGTAGCGAGAGGAAATGCTATTGTTAATGGTGGAAAAGGAAAGGTGATGCCGACAAACGTCAGCCAGGAGTACAAACACATGAACAGGGGCATCACGATCACGTACCAGAGGGGGTATGGTGGAAGCGAGTGGTGCGCTTGTTCTGCCAGATGGTGCTACATCTACGTGGACGGCCCTAGCTCCCAAAGAAAACTTTCACATCGGCTCAAGTCTTCCACAGTGTAAGGAGAAGCAACTCGAAAGCCTTCTACAATGATACGAAGGTTGTTGCCCAGCATCATTAAATATTCGACTATCACTTGTTACAAAGAACCGCACGACAAAAGAAACTGACACAAGCAGATATAAACAAAGCCAAGTCAAAGAAACGCTAGACGACGACGTCATCCAGCCGCCTAAGAGTCCATGGACCTCTCTAACCGTCTTAGCGGCAATGAAGGATTGAACTGTACGTTCTCGCAATTTTCGCCACCTGGACAAAAAATTCAGCAAGGTTCCCACGTGTTGTCGGACTCGAGTTCATGACAAACAGTCAGTGAGGACGTGCCTGTGGCGCAATGTTTGGCTTTCAGCCAAGCGTTTGAAATAGAACTGACGTCTTTATGTAGATTGAGTATTTCTGTACACATCGCGGGTTTACAGGCCCGTTGACCATAATGGCGCCTAAAGGGTAGATTCTGAACAGACGCATTGGTCGGCACTCACGTCAGAGCACAAATGTCGGTTTTGTCGAATCGACGAGCGCTTCACGGTCTTCCGGCGTGCGTATTATAAGCAGAACTCGTAGAAGTATTTCGTCGGGCACAAGCAACGCTTGACTATAGCTTGCTCAGTCATGGGAACGCTAATGAGGCATTTACTTGCTTTGTTCAAGGAGCGGATAGCCAGTACTGAAACGGCAATTGACGTTAGACAAGCACCAACACTTGTGTTAGACAACCGGCACCACAACTGCTGATATGCTTAATTTATTCTCAATCGGTACTGCGTGCTCAGTTGCTGAGTTGATGCAACACGTTTGTCTGCATTTTCCTGTTTGTGTGATGCCTACGTTTATATTGCCAAATAACAAACAGTATGCCTTTCTCTTGGTATACCTTGGTATAATTCTAACAAACGCTATCGCTTTCTCTTATAGCAAACGGTATGCCCTGCAAAGTGTCTTATAAAATTTAACGTACCCACTCTCGCTGTGGCTGGGTTTGATGTACGCGGCCGGTCATTTGTAGCGCATACGCTTATACCAAAGGTCATGTGGGTATGCGCCACAAGTTATGGGAGGGAAGAGTTTAACGACGTATGTGAAAGGCGTGTCATGTCACTGATTTCACAATCGGTCAGTCATGTTCATCGTGCCCTCACGTCCTACGATTCGAATTTTTGTATGTGCAAAGTTACGGAAGCGATCACGACACCCCCAAGAAGATAGATAGATAGATAGATAGATAGATAGATAGATAGATAGATAGATAGATAGATAGATAGATAGATAGATAGATAGATAGATAGATAGATAGATAGATAGATAGATAGATAGATAGATAGATAGATAGATAGATAGATAGATAGATAGATAGATAGATAGATAGATAGATAGATAGATAGATAGATAGATAGATAGATAGATAGATAGATAGATAGATAGATAGATAGATAGATAGATAGATAGATAGATAGATAGATAGATAGATAGATAGATAGATAGATAGATAGATAGATAGATAGATAGATAGATAGATAGATAGATAGATAGATAGATAGATAGATAGATAGATAGATAAATAGATAGATAGATAGATAGATAGATAGATAGATAGATAGATAGATAGATAGATAGATAGATAGATAGATAGATAGATAGATAGATAGATAGATAGATACGCTAAAAATACCTGCACTACGCAAAGAAATGCTTCGTATTTTAAAGAAAAGAAAATAACACGGCATCTTACCTGAAGGACCCACTGGTTATTGAGACAAGCACTATGAACGAACGCTACAACGTGGAGCACTTCGATGCCTGGAGCACCGCAGTTCCCCCTATTTCAATTTCGAAGATGGTGCGACGTCCCTCAATCTGAGAAGTCGGCGAAAAGCCTAACGCCCTCCTAGGTATTTCTGAAGGCCTCGCAGCATATCCTGTGAAGTCAGAACCTTGGTTCCGCTCATGGTTTCGCTCATCGAAAATTCTACCTTCCAGCAAAAGACCGCGAGAATCGTCGTGTGTGACTAAAGAGGCCCAGCATTACCGACGCCTCGTTTAGAACTTCCGACAAGACAGATGCTGCATCAGCGAATGGCGGTCCGACACGCACACAGCAACTCACTTTCTCAATCATTTAACAAAATAACGCTACGCAGACTGCCCATTCAGTAGCGGTTTGATTGAAGTGATCTCTTAATAAGATATTGCTCGCACTTTACCGTAAACGTGACCGGTGTGCTGGGCGAATACTCAGGCGCTGCGGGCAACCTATGGTTGGCGCTTGCTTAACGCTTGAATAGGGAGGAAACAGCCCATATGTTTGCCTCTTTTGTGAAACGTCACCGCTGACGCGTGATTTCGAACGTGCGGTGTTTATTTCCAGGCCAAGAGTAAAAAGTTATACCCATCTAATACCTGAGTAGCATCAAAGCGCCCGACCCCAGTGGCTGGTCTTTGATTGGGGCGAAATATCGAAACATTAAATTGGCATGCATGTGAAAGAAGCTCAGCTGCTTAAAATTAATTCGATGTGCACATCTATGACGTCCCTAATAATCATACGATGGCCTTGCGCAACAACACTTACCTTTTTCTTTTTCTTTTTTTTGCTAGTGAGACCGCCGCGAGTTGCGTGTTGTGAGCGCAATTGTATTCCCCAGAGAGTAAAAGCTGGGTAATTCAAAAAATCTGATAGTTCGGATGGGTTTATTGGTCCTGGTCAGCATAACCATTGTTTGATCGCGTCACACTCTCGTTAATTCGGTCATGTTTGGCCGCAACCAGATTCATTCGAACGATCCCAGGAGCGCACAGAGCTCGAAGCGCCGTATATGTCCGGCCTAAAAGAGCGAGAACGACGTAAGCGGCCAACCGGAACAGGGTGGTGCAGTCCGCATTGTCATCATTATTTTGAATAGTATGGTAATGACAGGTAAAGCCAGAACGCTTCATGCCTATTTTCGCTTACTACCACGTGTTACACCTCGTCGGCCGCGGCCGTTCAAAAAAGGCATGGTCGCCATCAACAACCCCGTTCTTGGCGACCAAGGCTTCAGCGGCTGCGGCAAATCTCTTTCGTTGACCGCTGAAAAAAAAACTTAGAGGACGCTTAAGCTTCGCCTTCAAGAGCAAAACGCCATATGCTCCGTGCAGACGTAACTCATGAAGGCGCCTCTAGCCACAACAAGTGCAGATTTGGAAGGATGTTCGCAGCCGCTCGCAGGTCTAGGGAGCAATCGGGGAACGACGCCTTTTCCGATGCCAATGCTTTTCGTACTTAGCCAGCGCTCAGAGCGATGGTCCGTCCGCTTTATCAACGCGATCAGCCGCGAGTATTGGACGATAAGATCAGCCCCAGTATTCAGAAACGAGCCTCGACTCGAATTTCGTCCTTCACTTGACCGAGTTGAGCACAGCGCCGTTGCTCGACTGAAAATGACGCCGCGCTTCTCAAGAATCGCTGCAGATTATCGCTGATATACACTGACTTGTTCTGTCTAGAGACGGCGTTCCCATCGACTTTCTCAAGTGAAGGTGGAGTGTTGAGTGAAGGGACGTTCTAGAACACGGGGGTATGGCATAAAGCGTCGCACCGCGATAGCACCCCTGCAGCGGCCGTGACAGTACAACCGCTGCTGTCGTCTGTTTCAAGCTGCCGCCGAGTCTGCTGCTGGGTTAGCCCGAAGTTGATAAGCTTTGATCGTTTAGCGGGCGAAGCGGCCCGCGCTACACGCGCGCAGTTTTGCTCACCGGGCTCGTCGCCTCCGTTGTGGTTTTCGCCAAGAATTTGCTGTGGCCGCGTTCGCCTGAGGGTGCACGAAGTCTGGCGAAAACAACGCACACGTGTTAACACTGCGGTTCTCTCACGGCTGCTAACAATTTAGCGTCTTTTGAAAGCAAACGGGAACCAAAGCGCGTCAAGCGAAGCACCGAGCTTCTTCGATTTACCAAGTCCCGGACCAGTCGCCGGCGGCCCGCGGACGCCTCGGCTCATAGGTAGCTACGTCATTTGCCGCCGTCATCACGTGATCCAAAAGTCCCGAGTTGGTCCCGAGCGGCCGCGGGCCGCCTGCGCGCTTGATGCTCGCCGCGTGGGAGCCCGCGTCCGCTACGGCGTCTGCTACGCCATCTGCTCCGTCCATGGCTGCGACACCAGGCACAACACCGACGTAATTCCAACCTCAACAGCGGTTAGACAGTGAATTATACCTACTTCCGTTGTGACACCACTTACTATAAGTGAACTACTCGAGCGAGCGCGCATCGAAGATGTGCGTGGGCGTTCCACCGCTGTTTCTGCTGGCGAGCACCGCGCGTGTGTTGGCCCGACTTTCGGGAATACGAACATGTTCGACGCGGCTCAGAACGCCGACGACAAGAACTGAGTGCGCAAACAATGCGAAATCCGGAACACGCGAGAAGCGGACAGAAAAACATAGAGAGAGCAAGAGCGCGTCGAAAATGTCCCGTGTCTAACTTAAGATGGCCGCACGCGTGAGGCACAGCCATGCGCACCGCGCCGTCGTCTGCCAGCTGCCAGCAAGAAATCGTTCGGACAGTCCCGGGCCGTCCGCGGGCCGCCAGGCACGTGAAAAACGAACATGCATTCAAGCGGTCCCGGACCGGTGGGCGGAGCTTCCAGTTGGTCCGCGAGAAAATCGAATGCGTCGCCGGCGTCCGGAGCCGTCCGGGACGTGTAAATCGAAGAAGCTCACCATAGCACGGCGCACTGGCTTGCCGCCGCTTGCGTCGTCTGCTCCAGTATCCCGTCAAAGCTTCTGCTGTGGCCTCTTTGGCGCTGGAGGCAGAGCGTGACTGTGGCGTCTCCTAACGCAAGCACGGCGTCTATGAGAAACGTGCAGCACCTACAGGGGCGCAGCAGCGCACTGCACCTATGCGCCGCCAGCGCCGCGAGTGGCGACTTGCGGCCACTTCAGTGTCAACTGGCGTGCTACGAGTCGTCCTCTCTCCGTCAGCTACGCCCGCGTTGTATGCAAGTGCGTGTGCGCGAAGGTGACAGGTTTGATAAAACGGGTAGGCTTCCAGAAAGTTAACAGAGCATGATTCTTTGGGACCCAAAATGAAGAGAAAGCACATAAATTTACGGAATCAATCATGTTTTCGATGTGACGTAGCACAGACGCGCGACAGTGTTTTGAAAGGGCGATTCGTGCGGCCGGCCGGCGTAAAGCTCGAAGCATAGACCGTCACCATCGATGTTTGTAAACATTATTTCTTGCCATTTTGCCTGCTTATTGTTGAGTAAACGATGGCATTTGTGTTTCACATGTGTTAGACAACACCTTGCTATGCGTGCAAGTAATACGTACGGTCGCCGAACTGCACGTGTTGCATTTAGTAATGCGTGGCATATGCGCGACGTTTTCTGTGCAGTAGTTCAGCTTCGTTTATAGGCGTTGCTCGGGCTGCATGAGTCCTTGAGTAAATTTGTCACGTGCCAGCTTTGCACGCGATATCTCAGCTGTCACGTAGCGCAATAGAACAGCGTGGCCCGGCTTCGCTTGCATGCACAGTGCTGTTAAGGGCTATGACAGTATCTGGGGAGTAAATTTTGAAATTCTCGCCATCTGCGACGCATTTTGCCTGGCATGCGGGACTTCTTTCTTAATGTTACTGTTTACGAACTGCGATACGGCGGAAAAATAGCAGCGACGTACAAGGGAGAATTGCTGGCTCTGTCGATTGCCTTCCGCCAACGAATTGTGGACTGCAGACTCGAGATCACTTTTCCGGCTGCCCCCTCGGTTCCTTCAGCACGGTGAAAACATCAGTTAACTTGCGTGGAGAGTAAATTCGCAGCGAACTAGCTACAGCATGTACCTCATAAACGTGCCCGCGGGATCACTTGCTTCATGCGGCGTACACTAATCCAGTGTTCCCGCCGGTTTCTGAAGCACAGTCACGGCGCAAAATTGAAAAAACTTTGTTCCAGGTGCGTAGTTCTTATAGTTATTGGCACAGTTTACGACACAGAAATTCCTACGCGACATTGCGAAGCACCGCTAACAACCTGACACGGCTGCGCTCATGGGTCGGCTGCTGCACGGAGCACGCCAATTCGTTTCGTTCCCGCCCGCACCGCGGCGCCACCGGCTCAGTGCACGTTCCCTATAGGCGATGCGCAAAGCGCCGACGACGCCATCTGCCGCCACGGCTCGGAAGCGCTCGCGGGTCCGGGCGAGCAGTCTTCCCGCGAGTGTGTACGCGAGTGCACGGATGGATGTGTTTTTATCGTGATTTAACGACTCTGTCGGGCTTCAGCGATGCCGAAAAATAAGTGCTGCTTTGTCGGCTGCTCAAACGCATACAAAAAATCGCCAGGAACGCACTTCTACAGGTTTCCGGTGCTATTTCATGAGCGATAGCGACGGCGGTGGTTGATTGCGGCTGTCCGAAAAAGGTACGCAATCGCGCTTTGTTTACGGCAGTGTTAGAACGGTTACCGTGTTTTTATTTCTCCATTTATGTCGCTACGTCTTCAGCGAACGCTGCTACGTTTACACTTGGTCGCCTCGCCTGCATTGTAGACGCTACAATACACATCAGGTTGTTATTACTGATTAGACGCGATGCCTAGGCTCTCTTGAAAAACGAATGGCGCGAAGCGCAATGTCAGAGAATGTGGGGCAGGTGACGGCTCCTTTACAAAAGCGCCCTGAAATCACACGTATGCTGCCCAAAATCGGCTGCATTCTACCTATTGATGGCACTGGAATGTGTTCACCAGTGCAGAATGTTCGTTGTGCGCTCACCTCAACTACAGTGAAACCTCGGTGATACGAACACAGCTCATACGAATTTCGGGGTGATACGAATTTTCCTTTGGTCCCGGCCAAGGCCCATTGGCCTGCAAAGTAATGGAGTACGGTTGTTGCGAACCGATTTTCACTTGGCGAAGTTTGATACGAACGTACGGTACCGTCCAGGTACGAAGAGGTTCTGTCCGCGCTGTCGCGGAATACGCGCCAACCATGTGCGAGCGCGGGAATGCAAGCGCGGGGGCATGTGTGCCACACCGCCAAATCGTCAGAATGACGGAGTAAGAAACTTTTGTTACGGTCAGATTAAACCTTCAGAGACGCGTCACCGAGATTGTGTGCGTGAATCTTTGAGGCTCTAATGTGCTGCCGTGTGCCTTCGCGTTTAGATTACAGAGGGCATTGGCGCCATGCTTTTTTTCTAACGCGTCGACGCGGGCTGCTGTCTTTTTACTGCGTTTACGTGCCTGCCTCGTGCATCAGACATCCTATGAGAGGTGCACGAGGACCGAAAGAAGGCGAGGACGGTCTTGGCGAAGGAGTCAGGCGTCATAACGTCAACATGCGCCACTGTTGAGTTCGCACTAGAGCGGGCACGGCATAAATCTCCCAATAAACATCCCCCAACACCTCCGCGATAAGAAATCATAACATGGGACAATGGTTCTCAAATTTTGTGGCCTTGATCTATCGCGTCAAAACGCTTCTTCCGTTACTTTCGCCGCAGTACCGTGTTGTCATGCGAACAAGCATACTAAAATTTGGAAGGGGCTACTGCTGTCGCGGGTCACAACGCGCCTGATTCATTAATTAAACACGCGTTTACGGGCCATATATTTACAAGTACTGGTGTGATTGCCGACATCTAAAAACTTAACTGACAATCATTCAGAGTTCTTCATGACATTGCTGCAGTACTGAAAAACAATAAATGAAAATGCACGCAAGCTTTCTTTTGTCGCGAGCCAATTTTCTGTGCTTTCTGATGATACGAATTTCGGATGATACAAATATTTTTGGTGGTCCCCTGAGATTCGCATCACCGAGGTTTCACTGTATATGCATATTGGCTGTAAAACATGACACCTGTGCGCATTGAAGGCTTTTGACAGGACATTCAACCGATTCAACCTCCTTTTGAATGCCTCGTAGCATGACTTCATGCTAATAGGAAACCCTTGATGTACCCCACTAATGCTCATTCGCTTTACAGAAGCTGTGTTATGAGTGGGGCCATAGGCGTGCGCACGGGAAGGGGGGGGGGGGCTTTCCTATTGGCCTAAGAGGGGGGGGGCGCAAAATCTGCTCCATGCATTGACTTGGTGGGGCCTGGGGCGCTGCGATGATCCTTTGCCCCCCCCTGCTTGATGGGGGAACCCTGCGCACGCCTGAGTGGAGCCGATTATGAAACTGACGTGTTTTCTTTATTCTTGCTGGTGGTGCTAGCTACTGGTTGCTATGTTTTCTTTAGTATGTAATTGGTGAGTATATGTTGGTTCGTAACTAATCACGTGAAAGTCAGGTAACTAATCACGTGAAACGTTCTCGCAAGAATCACGTAATTAGCGTATCTACTCACGTGCCATGTTCCCGCCAAAACCACGTATTATCACGTAGAACCTAACGGCATTTTTTTTTCAACACTTGGTAATAGATTGCAAAAAACCTAGCAAATACGTTACGAAGCTGGTATAACAAGCTAGGTGACCACCAGCTCCGCAGTGACTCAGTCTCGCGTCACTAGCGCAAGCTGCCGAGATATTTTTTCACAAGTTTATCGTGCTGGTTTCAAAGTTTTACCAACGCTGACCCTTCACGTGGCCGCACCCGTGAAATCCATGCGGCGGTGCGACAGCGCTCCCTCAAAATCTACTATATAAACACATGACACGTAAACGCAGCTACTGTGTCGAGGAAAAAACGTTGGTTCACGCGTTGGTTCACTATTATAAACTGCGGCTCCTTTGCGCACACTATCGCCGCAAAAGTAATCGTTTGGGACGCGCACAAGTGGCAAATCGCACGCGCGAACTTCCGTTATGCTTGCAGTGAAAGGAGGCGTCTACTACGCGACCCGCGCGCGTTTCCGACGGCCGCCGCTACGCGGCTTTCAGTGGCGCCCCTATAACCGCTGCGCATCGCGTATAGCCTCGCCTCGGTTCTCGGTGCATGATTCAACCGGGCCGCAAGGAAAGTATCATCATGTGCGCATGGTTACGGTGTTGGTGGCGGTACATAATAAGGTAGGGGTGCAAAGCATGGTTCAGGCTAAGTAAGACAGGAATGTCTGGCGCCACAGTAGCACTGTGAAATAAGTCGCAGTATAACGGAAATGGCAGCTTTTACGCTGCCCTTACACAAAATAAGTGCAGCATTTACGTATTCACCAAGAAAATTAAAGTATGTTGATGTAACAGACATTTGTTTGCTGTTTCTTTTGGTACTTTCGATAATTCGAAATTTGGGTAGTTCGGACTTTCCTGGTATACCGTGTAATCCGAATTAACTAGCTTTCACTGTTAGGCGTTCACCTTATCGCACAAGAAGCGCAAAGAGAGTTATTTATGTTTGCTGATATTTGAACTTAGTTATGCGAAAGTAAAAGTACAGTTGCGGAGGTTTAGAAAGCGAAAATAGCGAAGCTTTCGCACAAACATCTACAGCAGTAACAGCGCTCGCATGCCCTCTCATCAGCATTTGTTCCTGGCTCAAGCGGTGGGTGCTTTGTCGTTGATATCGAGGATCACAAGAAATTCAGGCCTATCTGAAAGGTAATACAGGTGACGTGATTTTCCAAAACGTTATTTAATGCCAATGAAGAACTAGTCAGGATCCATGATGCTTCCTTTAGGATACTTAATACACCATGTACAGTTGTGGTCGCCCATACAGTTGCCTCCTATACAAGCACCAAGAAGGCAGGAGATATTGCTGTGAGCCGTAATATCTGTAAATTCATCGTTTGAAATTACCTGGAAAGAAAGTAGCGAGAATGGTGAAATGGTAAAAACAAAAAAAAATATGACCACCTTATCACTTTGTATTCTGCTTAAAAATGGCTGATATTTCAAAGCTCGTGTTGTTTTCTTTTTGAACTCGGCTGGCGATGCAGCAACGTAAACTAAAATAAAACTCTACCAACATTGCAGAAACTGGTTCACTTTACTTAGCTCACTGATGCGGACTATAAATTTTCACCAAAGCCTGTAATTGAGGACAATCAGCAACTAGCACCGTAAAGACTGCAATATGCGACTGGTTTTCGCGCCCAACAATACATGGCGGACCGAGCTTACAAAATCGTCGACAGATAGCGCTGTACATTTTGAATATCCCCTATTACTGTCCCAAATTATGCCCTTAACCATCTAAAGATGTCCGTGGCTACAAAGCAAGTAATTTTCAAGGCATGGAACAAACATCGCATTTCGCCGATTCTTGGGGATTTTGGACACATTTATTGAAACACCCCCTATATATACGTGCATATACATATAAAGGACACGACGGCGACGGCAAAACGTCACCGAGATTTCCCCATATAGGTAGGTCAGGCAGGCACACGCGAAACTCCGCGTGTCTTCATTTTGCCAACAGGGAAGAGCTCCTAATT
The DNA here is from genome assembly GCA_030522465.1 of Rhipicephalus appendiculatus. Lineage (NCBI taxonomy): Eukaryota > Metazoa > Arthropoda > Arachnida > Ixodida > Ixodidae > Rhipicephalus > Rhipicephalus appendiculatus. The sequence goes on from JALIZH010013530.1 coordinate 103,484, forward strand.
TCTTTTTTTTAAAGAAACAGGCTTTCCACGTTAACAAAGTTTTTTTTCTCAACAGTTTATTGTATTTAAGAGAATCTAACTGAAAGTAATGTGACTTGAGATTACAATGAAGGGTTGAATTCTATCCATTGTATCCTACGCTATGCATTGTATCCATATGATATTCATTGAGATTAGCTAAAGGAATGTCTTAAAAGCTGCTTGAAGGAAAGTAGGGTATAATTTAAGGGCTCGTTTTCTTTGTTAGATACAATATTAATGAGAACTAACAGGCAATGATGCCGAGAAAATTATAGGGGATGTTATTAAACTGTAATGTAAATATGAAGAAAGAAAAGTGGACGACAATATAACTCCCAGCCAGCTGGGACCGAACGTGCGACCTTCGAATAACGCGTCCGATGCTCTACCACTCAGCTCAAAGAATGACCGCCGCCGTAGCTCAGTGGTAGAGCATCGTACGCGTTATTCGAAGGTCGCAGGTTTGGCCCCTGCCTGCGGCAAGTTATCTTTTCGTCCACTTTTCTTTCTTCCCATTTACATTACAATTACTTCTAATAACATCCCCTATACATTCCTTAGCATCATTGTCTGTTAGTTCTCAATAAAACCTACTTGGCAGTTCCGCAAACATTGCGATAAAATGGTAAAGCTTTTCGTCGTGTCTTCTTATAATGGATGTTTTTCTATGAAACATGAAAATGGACGATTGGGTGAGTTGGTGATTCAGTTTAACTTGAAGTTCAAGTTCATTTCAGTCAAAAAAGCAGAAAAAAAATGACACAATTTGTCTAGGGGCCCGGCGAAAAGGCATAAAACCCTGACAAGGCACCTCCCCCTGCAATTCCAAAATCCCACCAATATGACACAATTCTCAGCATAAAATTAACAGTGAATAGGGAAATAAGCATAAATGTATTGCTACACGCAAGCCACGTGTGTCTAAGAAACCAAACAGATGAGCTAATTGGCCAAATCAATGACATCAGTAAGTGATACATATGATACTAACAAATGAAACAAAGTTTAAAGAACATAACCAAACCTGAATGTGATTGGCGTGATGAAAGTAATATTTCAATATATAAGGTTTGAAGAATTCAAAACAAACAGATACTTTAGAGAATAGAAAATAATGATTATGATGATGGTGATTATGTTTGTGTAGATAGTAGATGTGATTTGATGTTATTTTTTAAAATGCAGTATGAGCTTATATCCTCACTCAGAGTAGCTACAACAGGGGATTCATGATCGATGTATGCTGCGCGGTAGAAAACAAGGACCACAAGCAGACAGGGACAAGCACGGATTATCAACTGAAGGTTTATTTTTCACATACCATGAAAATATTTAATGTTTACCTCTTTAATCTATGAAAGATTAAAGAAGCAAACCTTTTAAACCTATCTAGGCACTTTGGTCAAACGACTCTTTCATGTTGAAGAAATGTGTGTTTGACGTGGAAGAACCTCCTCGTTATCAAAATGAAACTTTCATTTCACACTTACAATGCATGATGTCCCATTCTTCAATGGCTTCAGTGATGTGTCTCCCTCGACATTCTCGCAGGATTTTGTGCAGTTAACAGCAATCTAAAAAAAAATTGTGTCGCATTACTGTAACACCCCTGGGCTCGTAAAGACATAGCCAGAAATGAAGTGAGAAGTTTGTAAATGGAGTGGCACTCAGCTCAAATAATCCGATAAACCAGTACCGTAAATGATATGTACACTGACCACCAAAAAAGCTTTCCACATGTGAGTACTCGCATGAGCGGTCACCTGCGCCAACTTTTTTTTGCAGTGACTACCTGAGCACGCCGTAGCGTGCATCAGATTTCGCTAACGTTCACGCCGAAGCGGCACGGCGTACGTGACTGGCCCCCCAGTTACACGGGCCAATTAACCACTAAGACGTAGCCGGCGGAACTGCCGTCCGCCTGTCCCGGTTTCCTCCTTGCAATCGTCGTTTTCTTCCTTGCGTGTACGAACACGCAAGAGAAAAAAGAAAAGTTGGAGGACGCTCAAGCTTCGTCTCCCCCGAGTAGAACGTGATAGAGCAATCGGGCCCCATTTGCACCGTATTCTCAATCGCTGGTCTGGTTTCATTTTGCTTCTCGGTGGACACCTCAACCATGCCGCAGGGATCTTAGCCATTTCAAAGAATTCTAGAGTGCCTATTGAAAGTACTGTTGGGTAGAGCCCACTACGGGTCCGTAAGGTTGTACGCACACCTGCGCAGTGGTGCAGTTTGTTGATTCTGCTGTTGGTAATGATGATAAATTATTGCTGAGTGTTTTGTAGTGTGTGGGTCCTGAAAACACCCGCTCGTTCTGCAATTCACATGTTTTGACGCCTGGTGCGATTGTAAGCTTCTGCCACGCAATATTACATGGGTTAAGTAGAATCCTCCCACTACATCACATTCATGTATTATTTTTTTTCGATGCTGCATCAAGCAATGGTGTGATTCTGTTAGGACACCTGCTTCCGCCGCAGACGGCCCGGGTTCAATTCCCACTCGAGCCGAAGTTCCTTATTATTTATTACGTGCGGGGCACTTACGCCCCGGGCGGTCGTAAGCTGTCGTCGGTTCATGTCGCTTGGCGTAACCGCGGCAAAACCACGTATAGCATAGCTATCTACAGCGTAGCCATGTATAGCAAGGGGGCGGAAAGCGAAGTGAGGCTGAGGAGGAGCAATGTGAGGGTGAGGGGCGTCATGTGTGCAGAACTTCTATTGCATAGACATGTATAACAAGGGGGCGGGAAAAGGAAGTGGGGAGGAGGAGTAAAATGTGGGTGAGGGGGGGGGGGATGGAAAGGAGGAAAGAGAGGGTAAAGAATAGCATAGTCATCTATGGCGGAAAAGAGAAGTTAGGGTGAGGACGAATGAAGGGAGTGTGCTGTCGTCTCTTGGTGTCACGCAGGCAAAACCATGTTAGTAAAGCCAATTATCTAAATAGTGGGAAAGCGAAGTGATGATGATATAGTATAGCAATCGGACATATATTGGACAATATAGCAAATGGACGGACAAAGAAATGAGGGTGAGGAAAGAGTGAGTGAGAGAGGAGGAGGCAAAGAAGGAGGGGAGAGGGCACCAATGCATCACTAACGAAGGTTTCCTGTCCCGCCGTGGAGTATTAGCAGGCCTCACGATTCGAACGCCAGGGCGGTCTTGACCGTAAACGCGAGCGTCGCTGAAGGAATGCAGATCCTTCAGCGACGCCCGCGTTCCAATCGTGCCGCCTGCTAATCCTCCACGGCGGGATCCTTCAGTGACGCTCACATGCTGCCACTGCGTGGCAGTCGAGTATTCTACCACAGAGGTACGCTGGTGCTTGGAACGTCTTCGTAAATCATCCTATAAAGGCGTCATGTCAAGCAAGGAATCGTGTTAACAAAAGTAATTTGAGTGGCAAGAGTAAAATAACAACCAGTCATCACAATGCTTATTGCGCAACGAGTGTGTTTAATGCTTCCCACCAACTGCAAAGTTCTCAGCATTAATTTTTCATCGTCATCAGCCATATCCTGCATGAACAACGTGCACATAACGCCTTACAAACGGGGAGCGGGTACCACGTTTCTTCGCAGAATGAAGAATAATGACATAGTGGGTACTTCCCTGCTTCATGAAAGTTACGATGATTTATGGCGTAGTGGGTGCCGTGCATGTGTACTAGTATCTGTTGCCTCAAGAGAGCCACGCCGTTCCCTGAGTCTTCTTCGCAAGAAAATCCTACTCGCTTCGACATCTCTGTGTGCCGCCCTCCCGGAAGTGACGTCATCGCGGGAACTCAGATGCCCCTCTGCGCGCGCGCACCCACGACGTCCAGGCTGCTTGACGCTGCCGGCCAGTCTGTCCGGCCTTGAGTTATTGAAACATCACCCCCCGTATTCACAAACAAGCCTCGACTCGAATTTCGTCCTTCACTTGACAGAGTTGAGCACAGCGCCGTTGCTCGACTGAAAATGACGCTGCGCTTCTCAAGAATCGCTGCAGATTATCGCTGATATGCAGTGACTTGTTCTGCCTAGAGACAGCGCTCCCATCGACTTTCTCAAGTCAAGGTGGAGTGTCGAGTGAAGGGACGTTCTAGAATACGGGGGGTCAGTGTTGGACCAAGTTCATAAAACATTTTGTACTGAATGTTCAAGCAAAACGCACCGCGCATTCGAGCGAAGTTGAAGTCAGAAGGAAGTTCAGTGTCTATTGCTCCGGGTGTCGTCTGATCGCCATCGATGTGTGCATTTGCACGTATGGTGAGCATTTCTTTTACTGCATGTGCTATGGCCGTCGCGCCTTGAAAATGACTTTCCGGTATGCTTTTAATCACTGACGCTTATGAGAATCGGTGTCCGCGCCTGCGGTATACCGCAATGTATACCTACATTGCGCTATTGCGCAGACATGGAAGCCGACATGGAAGCGGGCTGCGCGTTTTCGGTTGCCAAGCCTGCTCCTTCCGTTCGCTTCCATTGTTCGGAGTACTAAGCACACGACAAACAACGTGTGATGTCTTTGAAACAAATTAAAGATGGTTACGGGCGACAACGTTTGATTAGATCCAAGTTTTCACCAGCTGGTCTGTGAGCGCGTCGTGAATATTTATAATTTGAACAAGGAATAAAAAGGTTTTTTGAGCAAGAAATAAAAAGGTTGAGACCACGCGAGGGAAAAAGGAATGCACGGCGGTGATGTGAAATATTTTGACAGGTAGTGCGGAGTTCTTTTATGCAACATGTTGTAATCCCTATGTTAAGAAGTCGACGTTTTGTGACTCATTCGCGATCGTCTGATAGTATACTGAAAGTCGTGACAAGATGCACTTGCAATAAAATAGCCTATCACTCGCAACAGTCGACTCTTCGTAGGACGTGGTGCAATATTGTACTAAAGAACTCACATACATATCCTTATACATATCCCTCTTATACATATCCCTAAGGCGACTAAAAGGCGAAAGCCGTCATCTTCTATTTCTTGATGTATTGTTTCTCCCCCCGCCTCCTCCGAAAGCTTCCTAGACTTAACGTGGTTTTGCACTGCCTCCAGGTAGGAGGCATTTGAAACTTGGTACACCTTACCTGGTTTTGCGCTGCCTTTCTGATGGGCGTGCTGATCACGGAGGCAGTGCAAAGCGACGATGCAATGTCGTCACAGATTCTGCTCTGTGACGCCAGTGCGCCGTAGTCATGACGACACAATGGCGTCACAGATTTTGGCATTTGTGACGTAATCACGCGATTATGATTTTTTGTTCATTACTCGTGTTGACGCCGCCGACTGCCCATTTCTGCGTTTCATGAGGAATCTGAGGATATCGCCTTGAAATATTCAATGTGGTTACAGCGCGGTAAAGATTACCAATAATCAGCCAAAGGGAACAAAAGACTACACGGATATCGCCCTCTTACGTATTACTCTTCCTGGCGCATTCCGCCGGTTTTTCCTACTGTTTACCAAGCTCTGCGACCGGTGTCAAGTGAAACGAGAGCCGTGGAGCGCGTTGCCCAAGCATTAAGAACTGTGTGGCGCGTGCCATCGTGTCAGAGGCGCGCACGCCCGATTGGGCAGCACTAGAGTGTAATAGAAGCGTTTCTAGCACACTCTAGCAGCACTGCGTGATCGAAGGCATGAAAGTGGTTCACGAGCGGCAAACTGCATGAGCGTATCTATCTGTAATCATAGGTTACACAAGAGAGTCTACAACGGGATCTAGAAAGGCCGCTCTTTTAGGTTTCGCTTTCACTGTGTTGCGTATTGCGCGCAGGCCTGGCAATTTTTTTTTTTTTTAGCTTCGAGTCAAGCATTACAGGTGGGTCGACGTGTTTTTGTGAATGGTGTAGTTGTGGGCACATCGTACGCTTACCAGGTACGTCAACTACAGTGCCGCTTCAAGGGTAACTGATTGTGTGACGTAACGTCAGCACTCATGTAAAGCACAGACATGAGTTTTTTTGGAAACGAAGTGCACGCTCCGGTGCGATTCACATTTCGCGGACGATGCTCTGAATATCACACGTGGGATTTATAGAACAGGCTGTTGGGCGAGTTGGTAATCCATTATGAGGGAAACTGGGTGAAAAACGTACACACGCTTATGTTGTTCGTTTCTACCTCTGTCTATGTTTTTCGCCCAGTTTCCCTCATCACGTAGAATTCGTTGGTGTATTGCTTCGGGGTCGAGCAACACTTGAATGTAGCTTTCTGAGTGATAGAAGTACATACGAAAAGTTTAATCGACCGTTACAAAAGGGGAGCCAACACTGGAACCAAAATTGACGTTATGCCGATATGACGTCTGTATCATAGGAGTTATAGGTCCGCAAACTCACTCATTAGTGCACTCACTCAGACTCTCTCAATTCAGATCAAGCCGTGAGTCTGTGTCCGAGTGAGCCCTAAGCGCAGCATGTATTTCTTTGTGAAATACATGCTGCGAGTGAGCTCCACCTTTCGTTGTTGGCATATTGGCCTATCAGCATTACTATCAGCCTTATGTCAGCTTACGTTTGTACTCAAGTCTATCTACACATATCTCAACGCACTAGCGTTCATGCTTCACCTTAATGTTTATGGATCAGAGGCGTGAGTTAGGGGTTGGGAGGGAGTGCCAAGACCTCCCCCCCACAAACTTTTTCATGGCACCTTTTTGATAAAATTATCTCATGTGAGTCGCATATTTCATAAAAACATCCTTACTGGATTAAAACCACTGATATCTCGTACTTGAAGCTACAAGATAAAAAGGCGTATCGTAGAGGACCGATTATATGAGATATTGGCATTAAAGAGCATTTACACCACGATCAGAAAAGCTAATTTTACGCAGCGGATTCATGAGTCGACTCACTCAGGCTCACTCAGACTAAGGTCAAGCCATCAGTCTGAGTCTGAGTGAGTCCGGCTGAGCAATATGCTGGTGAGTTTGAGTCCGTGTGAGTCCGGTTGAGAAAAATTTCGGTGAGTCTGAGTCTGAGTCGCAGAGCAAAATGTATTTCTTGAGTGAGCCTGAGTAAGTTCCGATTTTTTTCGCCGACCTATGATAGGATTACATAAGCAATCTTTATTACCTTGTTATAAAAGTACCTAAACGACACTGCAATTACAATTGACGTTGCACCGACATGATTCTTGCGCCTAGGGTCTTTTTTTAAAGCAATTTCAAGACCAGGCGTGGCTCTGTCGTAGAGTACTTTATTGCTACGCAGAAAGCCTAGGTTCGATTCCTGCAGGTATCATGATTCTTATTCTTTGTATTCGTTGGGTAAGCACGGCAGACACCACATTTTCTTCACGCTCTCCCGTTCAAATTACCTACGTCTCAATAGATTGCGTTCCTGTTACCAATGTCGTTCTTGGGTACGTATAGGCTATGAATCACCTGTGGCGCGTAGACCCGCATACCGCGGCCCGTGTCATACGGGTACATGGCAAACGTGACTGGACGGGATTTTCGTGTTATACGTGTCATTACCAGACAGTTATGTTCGTCATAGCCTCACACCATCTGACACCAATTTCAGTCAATACGAAGTTAAGGAGGCGACCACGAAAGCGCCCAGACGTAGGCGGCTAGATAGATAGATACATAGAGAAGTGCTTTCCGTTCGCTAAGAAATGCTTGACATATAAAATTAAAGCAGGGCTCATGACCCCTCCTCATGGATAGTCATGGGATCGGACTAACCAGAGGCAAGGGCGCTGGTAATTTGCAAAGGTGTTCCCACGAATATCATTTTATTGTGCTTTGTTTTCTTTCTACGTAAAATTGTATTTCCGGCTGGTAAAAAGCGAAATACTCCGCGCTAAGACAACACTTTAAGTGGAACACATACAGACAGCCATAATTCCAGGTTTGTAATCTTGTCTATGTTACCTTTACGGAATTGGAGAGTTTGCCACATAGTCTTGGTAGTATGACACAATTCAGTTAGAGTTAATATCGTCATTGCGTTATTGGTTGACATATCTTAGGGACTAGAGTGGGCGAAAATATTGAAAAAAGTAATTAATCATAACACAATCCCAAGTCCTTAATCCTCCAAATGTCGTAAACTACCTTATCACAATTCGTTCGAAATGACCTTTCTGACAACCTTTAACTAAAATAAAGCATGATAATATTTTGTAACATATAAATCTGAGTATTCACAATTGAAGGTGTTAGCTTATTTCACAAGTTTTTCCGGAAGTAGAAAAAAGTATGACATACCGCACCATAAGGAGTTCCTAAACCATCGACCATGCAGAACTCAGTTGCTGTGGAAAGCAAGCAGACCATTGCAAAACACATTAGCATGTGTGCAAAATCTTTGCGTAGGCTTCTACTGCGCGTCAGTGTTAGAGCAATAGCGAGGGCAACAATTTTATTGCGATGGTGCCGTCGTCATGTTCCGTAAATATATATATATATATATATATATATATATATATATATATATATATATATATATATATATATACGTGCACGTTTCCTTTGGGGACCGATCTTCGTTACGACAAATTTAATATTTTAGGCTTCGATGCACTTTTGTAGGACCGTCTTCCAAGTAGGGAGAAAGTGAGATAAAAATTAACAGAAAATTAAAATAAGAAAAAAGTTCGTTGCCAAAAAAACACGCGTACATACTTGGACGAAATAGAAAAGAAAGAAATAGAAAGAAAAAGAGAGAAAGAAACACAAGAATGCATTATATAGATAATCCCGGTGGACACATTCAGTAAGTACATTCCTTTTCACCTCTCCGCCTCATCCCTCCTCATTTGTTCGCGAAGCTTGGTGAGGGGGTGAAGCTTCACAAGAAGGGATAAGCGCTTAGAAGAGGGTCTAGGATATAAAAGCTTAGTGAATGTCCGAGGAAAGTGCAGCGGTTCAGTACCTTCAAGGAAAGACAGGCAGCTACGATCTGTGGACTGTGGCTCAAGAGGGTGTTTTGGAAGAGAATGGAAAATTGCCTTTGCGGAACATTTACCAAGGGGGCCTAATCTTTCGGTTGCTTTCAGTTTCAGACAAACTGCCTTACAAAGAGCCTTCCGCGAAGCAACTTCTAAACCTTGCTCGAAGTACAACACCTTCATTTTAAGGGGTGGAGGAGTCGGGGTTCCCGTCATCCTGGAACTTTGAAATCGGACGTTACCATCGCCTTTCACCACGACTGCGCCTGGCCCTTCTCAAGCTGCTGCAACAACCGCAGTCTTCTGTAGTGGTGAACCGCGGCAATGCGACCCACTCGTATTTCGCGGCAACGACGAGCACGACGTCAAGGATTGGATCATTGAGTATGAAATAGCGCCTTCAACTAATGGGACGACTGCGACAAGCACGAACGTGGGCTTGTCGCTGATGTGGCCAGCCTCCGGCTTAAAAGCCATGAAATTGAAATCACCAACTGGTGAACCTTTAAGGCAACCATCACCGAGGTATTGGGTCGCCCCACCGTGCGCCGGCTTCGCGCTGAACATCGTTTGCGTAGTAGAGTTCAGCGTAGGGAAGAGACGTTTACGAGTTATATCGAAGATTTTTTGTCCCTTTGTAAGCGCGTCCACCCATCTGTCGCCGAAATGGACAAAATCAAGCACATCATCAAAGGCGTCGACGACGATACGTTCCAGATGCTTGTTGCTGGGAACGCCCAGACTGTCGCCGACGTGGTACAACTCTGGCAGTCGTACGAGTTGCGAAAGCAGCGTGTCTCGACGCGCCATGCAGCCGAAGGTACTGCTGAAGTTTCCGCCCTTATCAGCAACGTCGTTGTTAACCTCACCGCTTTACCGCCGCAGATCAAGCAGTTGATCCGTCAGGAAGTTGCGCGTCAACTGTCCCTTGTCTCCCAAACACAGGAGCTAGTGACATCGTCGGAACATTGAGACGCAAGTCAAGCAGGCACTACAGCACAAGTCTGTGTCGTTTGTGTCATCTTTATCCTCGTTTCTTAGCGCTGCACAAACTCAGTATATATCAAAGCACTACCTCCATCGCCGTATGTCACTACACCACTGACGTACGCTGCAATCGTTGTCAGACCGCAGGCCCCATCTGTTTATGGCGCCTACCAGGCTACCAGGTCATTCTACACGACGACAACGGCCACACGCGTGGTGCCCCATCCTACTTCCTTGCTTTTCCACTTCTTTGCCACACTTTACTATAAACGGCTGTTCTCTGCCTCACCATCCCTCTCCTGTTTTCTGTCATGTTTGCCCTCACATCACTCCTCACCATCACTTCCGTTTCCATCCCTTGCTTTGCTTACTACATATGGCTATTCTGTAAGTGACTATGCTTTCCTGTATTACACATGGCTTAGCCGAGCTTTGCCCTTTGCCATCCTCCTCACATCACTACTCTTCAGTGTCACTTCTCTATCCCGCCACCTTGCTATACCACACCATCCATGGCTACACTGTACATTGATATGCTATACATCAGGGGTCTCAAACACGCGGCCCGCGGCCCGCCCATGGCTATGTCGGTCCGATATTTTTTTTTTCATAGTAAGCATGAGCATGAGCTACACAGGCATGACTGGTCTAAAGCATTGCCTTCCTGAGGCACACAATGTGGTCACCATGTGTTATAGCGTAACCGCGAAACAAAAACAGTATTTCAGAATTGGCGTCCAGATTTTAATGATTTCAGAGATCGGTATCTACATGTTGTTGGATGGAATTCTGGCCCAAAATCTTGTTAGGAAATGACCCGTATATGAAATATGGGAAAAACTTTCTTTTCAATGGTAACGTTTGCTGACATTGTTAACGAACTAACCCGCTGCCCCCCCCCCCCCCTCCACACTCTTACCTTCTTCCCTGACCCGGTCCTTGCGGGACTAAATTCTGTGGCTGCGGCCCGCTGCCTGAGATGAGTTTGAGACCCCTGCTATACATGGTTTCGCTTGCGTGACGCCTAGCGACGACATGAGATTACATGAAACGACAGCCCAGGCTTAAAGTGCGCGGAACTTGAAAAGCAAACATGGTGTTTTTGTCTGTCAGTGGTACTGACGATGCAGTAAAGCTAGTCGAACCGTACGAGCACAACCTTGAGGTGAACGAGAAACCATGTGCGTACAGTGCAATTCCGCGGCTATACTAAGGATGTAACCCACAGCTCTTACGCAGAAACTCAGCTGTTCAGTGGTGAATATCTTTGGATCAAGAAAGTGGCAAAAGCGCAAAGTGGTTGTCTTGCCATAGCTAAGGTAACTAGCAGAGGACCTTTCGGCACACCTAAGGCGGACCTGGCGTATCGACTTCGCTTTCTCCGCAATGCCTATATTTTTTCTCAAATAGGGCACATCAGACTCTGTGCCTGAGAGGACTATTATGCGGAGAGACTAGCGTGATGGCATTAACCAGGGCGAAAGCTCGTGAGCTCGTCGCAGAGGCAGTCACAGAGACGGCACTAACTGAGCAGTTTAGTAGTTCCGAAGACCAGGAAACAAAGAACGATAAAGCGTCCATGTTGGAAATGCAGCAGTTCAAATGCATGCAAGTAGGGGCTCCGGTAGCAGCAACACCCAAATTACTGAAAGAACAGTCGCCAGGTTTGTTCGCAGCGCCTTCATCGGAAAGCATTCAGTGGCTCTTTGAGGCAGGCAGTTCAGCCTTGAGGTCAAAACCAAGCAAGGACTTCGAATCATTGTAAGGTCATGGCGAAGATCCTGTTTTCGTCGAGTACGTGCTTAAGGGCACAGGGTAGGACTATGCATTTTACGCATTTTTCACCATTTTGAGAGAGAGGAGGGAAGAGAAGGAAAAGAGAGAGAGAGGCGGTGAATTCAGTGCAGCGTGTGGAACTGCACCGCAAGTTATAGGCGTTCACACAAGCCCTCTCTCATCTTTCTATTCTCCTGCCCTAATCCCCCCAGTGTAGGGTAGCCAACTGGAAGTCTTTCTGGTTAACCTCCCTGCCTTCTCCCTTTCTGTTTCTTCTTCCTCCTTCACCATTTTGAGGAACCGTTTTTTTCAGGGTCTAGAAGCGGTATTCGCATAATACATACATCATTTTCTTCCAGATTTTCTGTTCTTTTAACTGCAACAAACATATTAAAATCTAGCGAATAATAAAATTCTGGTGATTTTTTTACCATTGAAATGTAAATTGAGATAATTCACATGTTTCACAACTTGTAACACAAAAGCTATTAATTTTAATTCTGATACAGTAGTTTATGTACATATGTAAAATAATGAAAGAAATAATTAACTGCTTGTCTTGGAGTACATAAGAAATAATGGTACCGAAGTAATAAAAAAAACATGGTTTTGAGATAACCTAGCTTTAATTAAGAAAAATGCTGACAAGCGAACATATTTTGCCTCAAATGTCCTTCAAATATTTTATTTAGTAGCTAAGAGCTTGGAAATCATTTCAAAAGTCTTTTTTTTTCACTTTCTAGCGTGTCGTCATGCTTGCCTTGTTTCTTTTGTAAGCTGTCGGGCAGCTCTATCCCCAATGTATCGCCAATTGTGGTATACTTCTTCCAGCAAATAGACTGTGTTTTAGCCAGGCTTCAATCCTAATGACTTCAGATTTTTTCCTCGTGCGATCATACCATCATTCAACAAAAGAACAGCATCCAATGTCACAATCCTAAAGGCTCTGAAACCTAAACAAAGAGAGCAAGGACTCTGCTACGCAATTCCGATTAGCTGAACACTTGCATCACGCAGTTTGCACGCGCCATTGTGTCTAATTGAATCAAAAGTATTATTCATATCTTCACCATTGCCACCTTGCATGCGATTCACCACGAAGGGCCATGAAAAGACTGAGGTGTTTGTCGATGAAGAGCTTGCTTGTTCAGCGTTCGGCGCCTCAGCATGTCGCCGGCATTTATTCGCATTCACAAGAGAACAGTATTGGTTGCCACGGCATTTACACTTTCTGAACATCTTCCCCTCAACAAGTCAATTGACCCACAGGCACAAGGTGTAATGAAGCGAGGAGCTGAAAGTGTTCGAACAGACGCGCTCTGAAAAACAAGTGTGAATAAAAAGGCGCACAGCATCTTCGGTCTGCTTTAGAAGTTACCCGCGAATTTCTTTTATACAGCTCACTCAGGATAAGAAATTTCGCTTTTGTACACGCAGTTTCCTTTTTTTTTTTTAGAAAAATGGACCGTAAGCGCGGAGCGCATACGAGGGGCTTATCCTGCGATGCGTGTTCCCTCACCACTTGCTTTAGAAAAAACTGCTTTTCAGCTACTAAAATACTTTTTTAAGAAACGCACGAATGTGTAAAGTATGCCCCAAAGGGACAAACTTCCGAAACTGCAAGAAAAAAGAAGTTATTTTTTAAATTTTACCTTACCCTGTGCCCTACTAGAGCGCTTAAGTAAGGTGCAGAGTTTATCCGAGAAGGCCATGTCTAAGGCCCAGCATAGGTCCAAGGTGTACTGCTACAGGAAAGCCAGGACACTACGATTTCATGGCGGTGATAAAGTGATGATTCTGCGGCCATTGAAGAAAAGTAACCTCGAGGTGCACTGGGAAGGTCCCACAAACGTGGTCTAGAAACTCCGACACGAAAAACGTTCTAAGCATACCTCGAAAGCGGAATATACAACATGTTTACCATCGTAACCTGCTTAAGGCCTATAGAAGTCGGGAAGCCGGCATATGCATCATGGTTAAGATTCCCGTAAAGACACCGATAGACCTTCCGGTGCTAGTTTACGATACGAATAGAGAGACTAGTGAGCCACTAATTAGAGAGCTAGTCTCTAAAGCGTCGCCGAAACCTGAACAAATGACGGAGTTGCATAAACTCCAGCAGGAACTTCAAGACGTACTTTAAGATCGGGCAGGGAGGACATCGGCATTTCCACAAAACATTCAGCTCAATGTCTTAGAATCGATGCAATATAAGCACTGCGAGTGTCCCCACGAGAACAGGAGGCTATGGATGAGAAGGTTTAACAAATGTTGACTGTATAATCGAGCTTTGCGAAAGCGATTACCCCTTGTCTTTGATCGTAGTTGAGGTACCGTCAAACAGTCTGCGTTCTTGCCTAAATTACCGCAGACTATACGGGATCATTAAAGATAAGGTTTACCCAATACCCGGCATTAAAGAGTGCATCGAAGTGGTTTATCGTTCAATTAATTGCCACGCTGAACCTAGTTCGTGTCTACTGGCAGCTTCCGCTCACAGAACTCGCTAGTAGATAAGCCGCCTTCATATCACCTTCAGGTACCTTCCACCCAAGGTACTTTGATTCGATTTAAAAACTGCACCGTACTGCTTTTCATGCCTTGTATAACAAGTGCTGCGGGGACGCAAAAAGTTTGCTTTGCCTTAGACGATTTCGGGATATATTCAGCACCCTTGTCGGAGCACATAAAACATTTGAGGGCATTTGCGACCCGCCTTAAGTTAAGCGGGCTTAACAGTCAAGGCACCAACATGCCAAATGGTGCAAGTTGAAGTTATCTGTCTTGGTCACGTAATCTGACAGTCTCCGCAGTCCATCAGAGCTGAAGGTGGCTGGAATACGAGATTCCCCGCAGCCAAGTACAAAGACAGACATCCGGTATTACTTGGGCGCCGCTGTGTACTGTCAGCGGACCATTCCGAGGTACTTGAAACTAGTCGCTGCCCTAACTGGTGCTCTCAGAACAAACGAGCCAGAAAATCTCTTCTGGGGCGAAAAAAGAAAGCTAATCAGCTATTGCTGAAAATGGCTAGACTACACAAAGGGATTCATAGTACAATGCGAGGCGAGTGAGCTAGGTATGTGCGTCGTATTATGCCAACAGGGGGGATAACGAGCAAGAACACGTAATCCTTTACACAATTCGAAAACTGACCAGTCCACTACAAACGTACAGTGCAACGACACAGAGTGCGTGTGTATGATACGGGCTGTTTAGGAATTGTCGTGCTACCTTGTGGGCTCGAGGATCATCACTCAAACGATTATTGTGCCCTCAAATAGCTGCAGACAGTGGCCTCCAGAAATGGTCACCTCATGCGCTGGAGTCTAGTTTTTCGGCAGTATCCTTTCCAAATACGCTACAAAAAGGGGAGGCTCAATGGCAATGCCGACGCCTGAAGTCGAACTCTCTCGATCATGCTGCAGCCTCGCAATTATATACGCGTGAATTTTGTTCCTGACGTACGATGTGTGTGTTTTTTTCGGTTCGCATTTGAATGAAACATACCTTGATAAACGCATAACAAATTCATGTTCATATTTAATGCTTCTCTAGGATAAGCACAACTGCCAATTTTGTAATGGTGATAAGCCTCAAGGAGGTCAGCAGGAACTTGTCTCACGCCGGGCCTAGTTTTAGTGTGGTCCTAGCAGGCGCTTTCTGTGAACAAGACACTGTTGCTGAACTTTCCATGGCCTCCTCGCTTTGAATGGGAAATAGAAAGACGTTAAAAATCTCCCACGGTGTTCTTTCCTCCTGAAAGCTGGGCGACAACCAACAATGGCAGCAAGCAGTGGCTACCATCATCCCTGTGGACAGCGGACGTCGTCGCCTGCTTTTCGAGGTCTCCTTCACGGCTGTACAGTCTGTTAAGATTCACTCTGCGCTGACAAGACGACAACGCACGCAAAACACACTGTGCAGTCAGCGCCCGGTGACCACGCAGAACACGGACGGACGTGACGCCACGTGTGCCAATTGAGGCAGTTTTAGCATTGTTAGTGAAATCCGAGCCCACTCTTTTCCTCAGACCACCACACCCCCCTCCTCGGCTGCAGGAGCCGACGCCAGCTGCCACACCTGCGGGATTAGTCAGGACAGAGGGGAGAAGCTCGTTTCTCGTCCGCTGCGTGTAGCCTAATCTGAAGATGTGGGGGAACAGAAAAAAAGGCGAGCGATCCGCCGACTAGAGTTTTTCTCTCGTCACCTCTGCTCAAAGAGGTACGAGTTCAGCGTACTTCTCGGTGCACCGTTTCTCTAAACGATGTAATTAAACTTCAGTCGTTTGTTTTCATATCGCTTCATCTTTCCTGCACGAATTTCGCCGATAATCAGCCTTGTAAGAGCTCCACGCAAGCGTTGGTGAAGTGAACCCCTCAGTCCGTACCCGTAACAGCTGTGGGATGAGTTAACACCCGGGTCGTAACAAGTTGCAACACCTGTAAGAGTAACCGGCACGCATTTTCTTAGTTGCAAAAAAGAAGACACCGGTTTTTAGACACTGCTTAAACTGCAGGAGTCTGAATAAGACTTTTTATAGGGCTTCACATTGAGAAGCTGAATGGCTAATTTCGAAATATCCTATTTAAGAGGGCATAGCGTAGATTTAGGACCACCTCGTAACGTTAAATTTGGACACCACTTGACAAGGTCAGAGATGGTTACAGGCATCACTTCGTTATACAGCGCAAACACACAAGCTTGAACTGAAGAAGATAGCGGTGTTCACTCCAAAACATCACATGAAAGTGTTACCTAATATTTAGCCAACTGAGTGAGACAGCTTTGTTGCTTAGGTGGCAGCAAACGGAAATGCTCAAAGCAAATATTGTTTCTGCTCCACATAGGTCCTGCGAACCTCCTCTTCCCAAATACTATTTATTTTAATAGTACCAACTTTGTCATGCATGGTAAACCACTTATAAGCAATCTCCGCTGTGTCCCTATACCTTCTAATATGACTCCGCATCTTCATGAGGGACGACGACGTGCCCGCGCTCACTTCCATGACCCTTACCCTCCGGACACTGTCACATGCTACGTTGACGCGGCGTATCTACAAACCCACGGCTCCACTGCCCGTGTTATAACGCCTAACCCTCTTGACACTCCAATCACATAAACTGCTGGTCCTTTCTCCTTTCCCACCTCCCCTTTATCTCTTGAATTGGCCGCGATCGTTCATGCGACGCAAGAATTATGCCTTCTTCCTGCCTCTCCTCGGTACCGCATTTGTTCAGATTCCATGGCGGCAATCCGTGCTCTTCGCGACAACCGACTCTCCGAGGATCTTCATAATGATCTTTCCGACGCTCTTTCCATTCTCTCCCCTGCTTTGGTCACTGTGGTGTGGGTGCCAGGTCACGCGGGGATTACCGGTAATCAGACCGCTCATGAGCTTGCCCGCGAGATTGATAGCCGGGTGCCGGTGGTCCCCTGGCCATACCCGCCCATAGCAGACGAGGCACAGATCTACATGAAAACTCTTAAGCAGCACTACAAAAACCTCACGCATTCATTGCAGACTCTACCGCCACCACACCCTTCCCTCTCCACTGCCCAAACACACACACTAAGAGCCATTCAACTCAATACTCTGATCACTCCAGCACGCCTATTCCTCTATCGCTACCGCTCCGATCCTTCGTGTCCTAATTGCCCATGTACGTACGCAAACGTAGAACACGTCCTCTTCTCATGCCCCGCTTCCCTACAATCCCCTCACTATCCTCACCCCCCCACCTCCCCACTGGCGGGTGTGGTTGGCGTCGGCGGCCTTCGTCGACCAGCTGGCCATGGTCCTCCTGGCGGAGGAATATCTATAGGTCTTAGTCTGACCTTTAAATAAACTTGCTTCTCTCTCTCTCTCTCTATCTGAGAATTGTGTTGCATGGAATCGGGAGTGGCATCCGTTTTCGGATTTAGCGAAATTATTCTTCTTCTATCATCAGAGTTGAAAATATACTAACCATACTCTCCAGATATATCACTCAGGTCCAAAGTTGGGCGCTTTACGTCTTTCCTTGGTGTGTATGCTGCAAATAAGTGAAGAATAGCCAGGATACGGAAAGCAACTATTACTAGGTATCGTACTCTGTGCGAATATGTAGCATTCTAAGAATAGCATAACTTTCATCTTAACCGTAACGCCATGAGTTTTACAAAACATTTTTCATAATTCCTTCTGCGAATATACCACACTGCAGGCAATTTACTAAACAGATCCAGTTTGAACGAATTCTAAAAGTGGCGATGGCCCTTAAGTAAGCGTGGTTAAATTAATTTAATAACATGTTGCACTTACGCGTATATTTCTAAAAACCTACTTTTCAATCTTTCCCGGGACGGTGCATTGCGGGACTGCCATCTACGAAAGAGGCCCATTGCTGCGGCCAGCTGATCTTAAAGGTTGCATGTATGGGCTTGCTGCATCCCATTCGTGCTTAAAGCAGCGGAAACGGAAGCCTCACCGGACAAACGAATTACATTTTATTCGATGAACAGCGTTGAACAAAAATCAGCCATGGGGACGGCCGACGGATGTGCGCCAGGGCAGATGAGTGCCAAAGAGGACAACGGAAGTGTCCCGGTGGTGCAGCGGTACGTCCTCTTGGCACCGGTAAGTAGTTTTTCACCCGGGCAGCGCCCAAACTTCACCTTTTGTAGACCGGAAGTGGGTCACGTGCACAAAAGCTGCACCGCACGCGGCGCTATTTTTACATAGCAGGCGTCCGTGGCTCCACGAGGTCGAAACAATTGGCATGTCTCAAGTCCCATGATCCCCTTCTCCACAGACACGGGCCAGCAACGCACTCATTTGAGTAACTGCGTCAGCTGAGGACCATTGTGACGTTACTCACTAAAAGGTCTCAAGGGCAGACAGCCTTAGGGGGCGTTCTTCCAGGAATTTTCTTTGTTTGGATTGAGTGTGCTACACCTGAAAGCATTCGCTTGAATAACAGTTAGTCATATTCTTCATTTGCGCAGTGAATTGTTTCCAAATGCCCAAACCTAGATTAAGAAATTTGTTATTTTTCAAATCTGCTTTTTTTACCTTAGGGCACCTGCTTTCGCCCATAATAAGTGCGGCGTTGACTGATCTTTGGAGGCGCACGTATTGCTGTGACGATTCGACGAGATAACTGTTTATCCGTCCTGCTGTCCCGTAAAAGATTCTCGCCATGAAGAAACAATGTGTTAAACGAAGCAAATTTTCTATGTGCTGCTTGGTTTCGAAACTAGGCCTGCACGCTCCGGAACCGAGTGCATGAACCTATGGCCTAAACACGCACGCTTGAAGAGCGTTAATAGATCAGAAGCATATAAATGCGTGTGCCCGTAGTGCAGAACAAACTTAAAAGGAGAACGCATTCTATTAACTCTTCCTTGTATTTTGTGGTAGTGGAATAAAAGCCATCTCTCCAGTAGATGTGAAGCCAACCAGGAGCATTGTAAAAATTAACAGAATATATACGGCCAGAATTCAATTCCACACTGGTCTTGGCATGCGTCTTTCGTGGCGCCGCTCCAGATGCTACCGAGCTCTAGACAGAAGGTGGAAGACGCCATGTCGATGCCACCCGGAAAGAACATTCATACATTTCCGTGACAACTGTCTAATGAGATTCCTTGTGCAATTTCTTTTTTTTTTCATTTCTTAGCGAGCTGCAGGCACCTTGAGCGTTTCTATCGACATCTATCTATCTATCTATCTATCTATCTATCTATCTATCTATCTATCTATCTATCTATCTATCTATCTATCTATCTGTCTATCTATCTATCTATCTATCTATCTATCTATCTATCTATCTATCTATCTATCTGTCTATCTATCTATTTAGCTGCCTACGTCTAGGTGCTCTCATGATCGCCTCCTGAAGTTGGTGTAGACTGAAATTAGTATGGGAGCAAAACTGCGATTCGGCCTAGTTGGAACATATTCATCTTGAAATACTTGCGCAGGCACACGAGGACACAGAAGAGACACACAAACGGGCGCAAGATGGGAGGGTAAGAAGGTTTGACGAATGGTCATAACATGAATAACGTGAAAATCTCGTCGCGTACGTTGTCAAACCCTTTCCTCCAGAGACGTGTGGCTCATACCCGTATACCACGGGCCGCGGTATGCAGGTAGGCGCCACAAGTGATTGAAAGTTTGTATCTGCCAAGCAGCGGCGAGAACAGACACTGGTAATTTAAATTTAAGAGTGTCAAGAAAACTGACATCGGCAGCCTTGACCCGATGACCGCAAAGAATAAATATAAGTGTTCCAAGGTCCCAGTAAGAATTGAATCCCAAGCACTCTGCGTGGCAAACAAGTATTCAACCACAGAGCCACGCTAGGTCTAGAAACTGCTTTCGAAAAAGAATCTGTGCTAGCGTAATGTTGGTGAAACGGCCAGTGTGGTTGCAGTGCTGGTTCTCTAATTTTAGAAACATTACATATGTACCCCTATGATACAGGCGTCACGTCGGGTTAACATCACTTGTATACTTAAGCGCCATCCACTGAAGTCGGTCTACGTAGCACTAGCCAGGGCTACCATCCTCGCAAGCGCAAGCGCTACATATCAGATTTGACGTGTGAGGCGCGACGACGACAACGGACAGAGGGAGAGTACAGACACACAGAGCGCCTCACACATCAAATATGCAAAATCAACACGCCAAGTCTGTCATTCCTACATTTCAGCTTACGGCTTCTGTTGTTAGTAATACCCATGTTGCTGTTGGCGTCGTTGCTCAACTGTAAACAACTGGTTATATAAAACATATGCGACTGTCCGCCTCGGTGGATCAGTGGCTAGGGTGCTCGGCTGCTGACCCGATGGTCGTGGTTTCGATCCTGGCCGTGGCGGTCGCATTTCGATGGAGGCGAAATGGTTGAGGCCCGTGCACTGCGCTATGTCGGTGCACGTTAAAGAACACCAAGTGGTCAAAATTTCCGGAGCCCTCCACTACGGCGTCTCTCATAATTATATCGTGGTTTTGGGACGTAAAACTCCCCCATATTATTATTAAAACACATGCGACTGCTCAACACATGTTTGCGAGCACAACGTTTGTGCATATCTTTAGCGTCATTTAGAACGTTTCTCACAATAAAAAAATTACACCACGGTCACCTTCCCTCCGCATGCTTCGCATAGCATCGATTCCCACGGTATCTAGGACCAGGTGAATTTTTTTTTTTCGAACAGCCTTAGCCTAAAAGATTTCTGCGAATGCGCGGCCAAGTGCCTCTGACCATGAAAAAGAGAGAGGAGCTTAATTTTCTTAACTGACAACACATGCCCGAGTCACCATGTTCTAGCTACTATTATAAAGTAGTGAATAACTAGAAACAACAAAAATAGGATAACCATCGATTTCCATGTAGTCGTCCAGAAGCACGTATAAAGCACGATGGCGTTGCCCGTATAGGCATTGTCCTGAACTGTTTATGTCGCGTAAAAAGACCCGAGCCTATACCAAGACGTCCATCCTTTTATTCTACAGCTCGTGCTAACTTCTTTTTTCTCTTCCCCCTGTCCTCCTCCTTGTTGCCGCGCGGCCGCAATCGTCCGCAACAGTTTATACGCGTTCTATTCCACACTTCACGGAATCTGGTGAGAATCTTGCATCTCTGCTTCACATTCCCAATGTTGTTTCAATCCATAATGCTTGCGATTTTAATGCTAATCACTGAAGTTTCCCGGCTGTCTACAAGGACACCAGGATTTTTAGAAGGTAATATTTGTTCTTTTTATCTCTATTACATATTACATAAATATCGCATTTTCATCATGACCCTTGACCACGTTCCCTCGGCGTTCATCAAGACACACTGTTCACTGGCACACTCCACGGCCGCGTGCCAGTTATGGATCATAGCTACCCAGTAATGCATAAGCAATGTGCTAAACGACTTCGAACTGACAGATGATAGTTTGCGTTTAAGCAGAGTTGTACGCAGCGCGTTACAAGTAATCGCTTATTACTAATCAATTATATTTTCTTGTTTTTGTAATACAATTAATTACTTTTTTAAGAGATTAGTGTCCTGGGCAATTCAATTAGCCTACATTTTGCTGTATTTCATTGCTGGTAATGAATTAGTAACCAGTCGTCTACGCCGTTCTCGTCCCGAAAAATATGCGACCACTCTGTAGGGAACCCCCGTCCTGTCACACAGAGGGTCCCTACGGACCCTACTTTCTCTCCTTACCTACAGTGCCTTAAACGAGCGCCATCAACAGCGAAGCGCAATGCTTCATAGACGAAATGGTCACTAGCATCGAAGCAATGCGCAACTCCGAGCTGGTCCGCAAGTTGTTCCTACGTTGTAAGGCCTCCATTCCCTACAGCACATGTATTGAGATAGTGTTCAGTGTAGCGATGACAACTTTGAACGAAGAATAAGCTACAAACTTGAAAGCTAACAACGTGTAACACTATATCACAGAAGCCAAAGTAAGGGTCACAACCTTCACGCAAGCGTCCAGCCTTCTCTCTACCATGCAAGCCACAGCATTTTTTTGTAGTTTGAGTAAACTTGTGTTATTGGGTTAGGGCGATAAAATTTTGAAGGAAAGTAACGCAAAAGTATTCGATTACGTTTCTGTAATTCCTCGGTTACTTTGCCGGGGCTGCAATTGATTCCTCTAATCAATTACATTGGTAAGGAAGTAATTGTAATTGTAATCGAAATCATTACTTATTTTCTCTAAGTGTACAGGTCTGCATTTAGGACACGAAAATTCAGTTTTAAATGTGCTGGCGCCTTTAAAATATTTTTGTAAACGTGGACATCTTGCGTATTTTTATGTCTGTAGAGTTATCATTGTGACTTCAACGTTTGGCCTATGGGTATAACTATATTTCTGTGTCACACCCTGCTGTCTTTGTGCCATGGGGCTAGCGGGGCTAATCAACATTCCGATATTGCAGCTTTTACCCTGCTATCCTCAGCGTAAATTGTACACTTCTTCTTCGTCACGACTGTATCTATGTGGTGGAATAAACCAAATCTAAAAGGGGACAAGTAAACAGTTGTTCCAATGCAACATGAGTAACCCTCGGCCGCCATTATTGCCAAATACGTGCATGGTCGTAAGCCTGCACTTTGAAACAATGACGGAAACAATCCGTCTGAGTAAAGGTACGGGACAGACTTCGCGCCCCACTTACACGAGTGGGGCGTGGTGCCCCCCCCCCCCCCTTTTGGCGCACTATGCGTCGGCTTTGTATGACAAAAGGGTAAGCTGGCTATTACTTCGATCCTAGGTTGTTTTTTTTTTTTTACTAGCTCTGCGCGCTAACAACTATAATGTATGGTGAAAGTGACCCCCATATCATGTTGTTTCAAGAAAGGATAAAGTACTCTCTTTGCGTTGCTATTATTGATTTATCCCCTTTAGCGGCGGTGGTTACGTTTGTGTACGCAACTTCTCTATACTAGTAGTGTCAACTTATGGCCAAGAAAGAGCAAGATACGTTGCTCATTACACGGATCGAGCCTTCTGCACAGTCAGTATGCCGTGACTTAACCTCGGTGTGCTGCGTATGGCTGTAACCTACCACATCGGGGAAGGCACTACGATGTTCGACGGGTCGTTCGACGTGCTGCGCTCTAGAACCAACGTCAAAAGTATTCCTTTTCTTTTCTCAAAATGAATGCAACCACAAACGAATTGCAGATACATTTGGAGCCCATGATTATATTCTTTTCATGTCAAAATGAAACTTGACTGACTGAATGCAGAATAATGAAGTATTTGAATGCACATTAATTACAATTGATTAACTGAAACTCATAGAAAACAACGCACTGCTTCCTTTTATTTCTTGGGTTGTAATACTGAATGCCTTAGAACTATGGCATGTGAGTTTGACACATTCGTAGACTGTGCATCATCATTCGCACCAGAAGGGGATATAAGCATTGGTTCAAAGCTCCGGGACTGGAGGCGCAAGTGAGTGCTTCAAAGCGTTTTCCTTTCTACCAATCCATGCTCGCACATGGCATCACACTGGTGGCAATGCCGCACATGAAGTACGCCCTGCTGGAGACGTTAGCCTTTATATAATATAGGCCAGTTTGCACTTCACTCACATGGGCTGCATAATGTTGATTCACTTATCAATGAATATTTGCCTCTCGCATTCTTTATTTTTTCGGAATTTCACCAGCGCGTACTTGCTGTTCGCCATGACGTCATCACGTGATTGTCATGATGGTTTATGGAGCAATTTTCTAATACGTACTATACAGTGTGGATGGCGTATGAAGTATGGTTCTATGGCGCAGGGGCCCGTTATCGCCAAAGAGCGTCAAGGCATGGTATAAACTGAAGATGAGGGAATGGTCAATAAAAATAGTTAAGTGTATAATGGCTGTATAGGACATTTGCTGTAAAAATAAAAAGAGTCATTTGACTCATTTCGGTGTCTCCTGGCGTGCCACTTAATAACTCTCTTGAAAGAGACACCTTAACTCTCTTTTGAAGGGACGTGCGTCCCGCGACTCTCCGAAGATAGTGTATATAATAGCATGAAAAGAGAGCTGACGTGTCTTTTTATAGAGAGTTATATATGCAGCAAGTCAGGAGTCGCCAAAAATTGCCGTCGGGACGGAGATGTGCCACCAAACGTCAACGTGGGTGCGTCCACGTTTCATGGTACTTTAGCTGCCAAACACCAATAGGCATTGTGCAAGCTCTCTTATATCAATTTACAGTAAACCTTCATATCCCTTCTGTAAGGACACGTTTTACGTTCGTGTTATGCCGATTTCTGTGAAGGAGGCACCAACCATGTTTTTTTGTTTTATTTAGAGTCTAAGAAAAGCACGATAAAATCAGCCTATTGCGTCGCTTTCCCTTTTCACTTGCATGCAGTTGCCTCTTTACGGACAGTTTTATGCAGTGAAATCGCGAGATTGCATTTCTCGCTTTAAATTCAAGATGAAAACCATACCATCAAGGTCCGGCGTAGTAAAATCATACTCATATGATTCGGTTACTTCTTCTTCGTCCAAAACAGCACTCGATATTGCTACAGCCGCTGCAAAGCAAATGATTGGTACACTCAGCGCATCAACATTAGCGCATTTTAGCCACCAGCTCACACATAATTACTGCACCGATGTTACATAAGTGAAACCTTTGAGTACTAATACAGATAAAGCCAACAAGCAAAGAAGCCAAGGAAGCCTAGAAATTAAGAAAATATGTGTTGGCCTTTAGGCAGCTACAGCTAACACAAATTGGGCTTCTGTTGGTTTTTAGTGCTGCTCTCTCTCGGGCCCCCTCCGGACGGCTTCATGGGGGGGGCACATTCCCCCCCCCTCTCTCCCCCCCCCGGCGCCGGTCCGGAATATTTTTTAAGCGCTTGTCTTCGGTTTCCGTCCATTGACAACGGACTGTTGTCCTTCCTGTCTGGCAGCTATTAAAGGGACACTAAAGACAAATATTAAGTTGTCGTAAATGGCTGAAATGGCGATCCAGAAACCTCATAGTGCTACTTTCGTGCTAAGGAAATGCTTATATTGAAACAAAATCACGTTTCAGTGGTCCGCGCGGCGTTAGCGCACTTCAATTCACCCGCCTCAAAACGGGTCTCTCTGACGTAGCAGTTGCCCTACCCAACGTTACCTGCCTTTACTGCCCGGCCGCCGACATACACAAAGGGTTGTAGGAATGCAGGGTTACTTGACGATGGTGTCGACATATTGTGATGCTTTGTGCAACCACATCCATAGACACGTTTGTATTTCCCTAGCGTTTCCGAAGAAAAAATGATTTAAAAGGCAACTTATTCGTAATTACGTCGCTTCAACGCATTCACCCCAGAAGTAGAATGCACGATGTTTATGCAATAAAAACTTTTTGCTTGCCTGGTTCAAGTGGACCCCACTAGATGGCACCACCTATCCAGCCTAACCAGGCGAAAACTGAACTGAATCGCGCCATTCCCCATGGTAACGCCAAAGGGTTCTTTTTTTTCAGGAATCAAACATAAACGGAGAAGCAGCATTTATTACGTGTTGTAATGCACGGAAGGTACCTTTTTTATTGCAACTGGTTTGATTACTAGTGGTTAATTGTAGCCGGCGCTTTGACGTCATTGGGATAATTTCAAAATGTCCCACTCGTGGCGCGTATGGTGTAGTAAATTTACCTAAATTTCTCGATAAATAGAGCACTACTGTTGCTAACGATGACGTTATAGACATTCTCAAACATTGATCTTTCACTCTGACGTAAATTGTTATTTGTCCCTATCTACGCCGGCTTCTTTTTCCTTTCAGGTTTTTAAAGTTTCGATCATGGGCCAGCCTAGGTCGGCAAAACTTCTGGAGCTCACTCAGACTCACTCACGAAATACATTTCGCGCTTAGGGCTCACTCGGACTCAGACTCACCAAAATTTTCCTGAGCCCTACTCACATTCACGAAAATTCTCTTCATCCAAACTCACTTGGACTCAAACTCACCAAAACATTACTCACCGTGACTCACTCAGACTCACGGCTAGACCTGAGTCTGAGTGAGTCCGAGTGAGTCGACTCATGAGGCCGCTAGCCTAGAATTAGCTTTTTCGACTATGGTTTAACACAAATATATCACTTAATCGGTGCTCTTCCTGGCGCTTTTTGATATAGTACGTTCGAATAAAAGTTATGAGTGCTCTCAAACCAGTAAGGTGATTTATCTTGAAACAGATGACAACATAAGATATATTTATCAAGAACTTCCCTGGAATAGTTAGCGGGGAGGGGGGGGGGGTCAAGGCAACCCCCTACGTAATTCACGCCTCTCATCAAGAAATATTGAAATAGGGTATCAACGACACTGCTTTGGAATACGAGTGAGTAGACGTGAGCATAAACGTGAATGCAGGTAAGGCTGATAGTAATGCTGAAGATCAGTAGCTAGGACCAAAGGTCGGCAAAAAAAGTGGAACTCACTCAGACTCACTCAAGAAATAAATCTTGCGACTGGGACTCACTCGGACTCAGATTCACCAAAATTTTCCTCAGCCGAGCTCACTTGGATTCACACTCACAAAAATTTTCTTCAACCGGACTCACTCGGTCTCAAACTGGATTTCACAAAACAAAAATGCTTCTGAGGATACAAAGCATCCCCGACACAGTTAGTCAGTGAATGCTTCCGAAAATACAAAAAATGTTATTTCTTTGTTTTCTACAACTGCTACTCTTAGACATGCTTGCCTATGAAAGTGCCGAGAAAAAGATGGTACGTATTTTATTATTTATAAGCAACGGGTTTACTACCAGTTCGCTCACCGAATATAAACTCAAATACTAATCCACAACTTTTGGCGGAAAAATTGGTAACCCCAGCATCGCACAAGGTGTAGTGGTAGCAAATGGCATTTCCTAATATCTGAAAATTATTTCTGGCGATCTTAAATTGAATTTACTGGCATAGCTAAAGCTACATGTGCTAGCATTAACCCACTCTGTCCTGTCTGGTTCATGTCGTAACAAAGTAAGCAAAACATGACAATAAAAAAGTTAGGCAGATCCCCCCTTATTGTGCGAATCGATTTTATGCGAAGGTGCCAGCGAGTAGCAAGCCTATGCGACATTTTTCGCTTTGAGCCAAGCGTTGCGAGGTGGATCGGCATATTTGTGCAAACTAAAAAATAAATCTGGACTCTCCCACTTGAAATCTTCATAATTATATCGCGGTACCGGCACAAAAGAGACTAAAGTTCTATTAAATTGAATTCTTCAATTTGGAAGTCGGGCGCTATCTCTCTTCCACACACACAAACACACACACACACAAACACACAAACACACATCACACACGCGCATATATATATATATATATATATATATATATATATATATATATATATATATATATATATATATATATATATATATATATATATATTGTGAGGGAGAGAGGAAAAAAATGTGGAAGAGCAAGTCGGGTCCCCGCCGCCTCCGGGAAAATGAAAACTCTCCGCCTATGGTCACAGGATATAGATGTCATTTCAACATATTTTAAATGTCTTGTGCCACATCGCCTTCTTTTTTATTTTTATTTTATTGAAAAAGTGCAGATTCCGTAAAATAAAAATGTGAACTAACATTTCTTTACTTAAGAGACAATGACGATGGTACCGATTATTTACGTACATAATTGAATATATTTGCAAGGACGCATCAATTTGCAATTATCACTCAATCTAGAGCCATTCTAAAAACAGGTGACGTACACTGGCGTAAAATAAGCGTTTAGATTCATTTACTTGGCAAGCAACGGCGAGCTACCCATGTATAAAATATACCATTTGTGGTATGCACATCTCCGGGGTGCTTCAGCGTGGAATAGGCTTGTTCACTTTACCCGCGAGATTACGCAAAGGGCAAAGGTACGCGCTTTAAAGGGCGTCGTCACGCTCATCTTTCGCCGGCATTTCGCTAGGTGCCTCCGATCCTGCACAATTATCTAGAGGGCGGGACGACCCACGCTTGCACGCTTATCTCTTCAGGGTGGCTTCACAGATGGCTTCCAGCCTCGTACGAGTTCTGCTGTCGTCGCAAAGACTGCGTTGAAGCCATAGACAGCACAAATGTCACTTCGCTTGCTCAAGCAGCCATGTTTGCTCAAGGAGTGAGCTTGTTGCCTTCCTTCTTATGAAATTCTACTTTCTTGTTGTGTATTCACTGAATCGCTCTTGGGGCAAAACTTTAGAGCGCAGCTCCTAGGCGCCCGTGTCTGCGTTGAGCGGCGTTGCCGTTCGGTGGCGTAACCGATAGACATCAAAAAAAAAAAAAACCCTAATCGAATGGGTATTGAACCCTGGCCCCCTGCGGCTGTCGAGTATCCTACCACAGAGCCAATCTGGTGTTGAAACTCGATAGCAAGAAGACCCCATACGTGCGACATTCCAGGCAAGGAATGGCGTTAACCTATGTAATATAGCGTTGCAGAAGAGCAAAATAACAACCAGTGATCACACAGTGCCAATTGCGGAACGAGTGCGTCGTTTAATACCTCCAACCCTCTGCAAGGTGCTCAGCTATAATTGTTCATCGTTATCGGCCACATGCGGCATCAACAACGGCACAAAATACCTTACAGACGTGTAGCGACTACCTCGCTTATCCGCAAAAAGACGAATAATGGAGTAGTGGGTGATGTCCTGCTTCAAAAAAATTATGATGAATGGCGTAATCCATACCTTGCTGAAAGTCAAAACTTCAAACACAGTTGTCCTTGCCCCAGCACGAAGCTGCGCTGGGAATTCGCATTAGGCAATATCGTAATCGTCGGGGATTTTTTTTTTCGCTTTCGATGTATAAAAGCTTTCCTGTATTTCAAAAGCTGAAATTTCAGCGTAAGTCTTAGTTTTTAATCCGGGTAACACTGGGGCAATGTCGGAAATGCTAGCTACAAAGTGAATAGTGATATTGTAAGCCTAAAACACTCTTACCTAGCCCAAACGACTTTCCATATTTAATAATCTGTACAGCGCACCGAACTTCAAAGTATACTGAAGCAAACCATGCAATGAGCAGTCTATGAGACAAGTATACTGCATGAGAAATCAACATCGTTGCAGCAAACACCTACAAACTTCTTGGTTGTTATTAGCCTTGCATTTAATTTCGGTCACTTAATTGACTACACGATGTCTATTGCTTCAGATGCCGATATTACCCAAGCGCATTATGAATGGAAGTGAATAAGCTACTCTGGTTCATATTTGAAAATCAGTATAACAATATCCAGTACTAACTGAAATTGTTATCGAAAGTCGTGCCACGGGCGTTAAAGTTCTATTACAAAT
The DNA here is from genome assembly GCA_030522465.1 of Rhipicephalus appendiculatus. Lineage (NCBI taxonomy): Eukaryota > Metazoa > Arthropoda > Arachnida > Ixodida > Ixodidae > Rhipicephalus > Rhipicephalus appendiculatus. Next base: position 132,982 of record JALIZH010013530.1, read on the forward strand.
TAGGCACGATAAATCACCCTATGAGGCCCTTACCAAGTAGAAGGTGAGCAAGAAATCTCGTAGAATGCGTCGGGCATTTCATGTTGCTTCGTTTTCCGAATGAAATCACTGCCGAAAACGAAGTGTTCCGTTTCTTTAAATGAAACAGTAAAAATTTAAAATGCCAGGTGAAATAAAAAAAAAGAGATGACCGGGTTCATTACACTATTTTTTAGACATTTACAGGCTGTCTGTGTGTATAGTGCATTTAAATGCTTCACATTTTTAGCAGTTGAAATGACGAAAGAAATCGCGAACGGCTTGACAAACGACAGAACGACATGTCAGGGAGCGAGCACTTCTGTACTATTTTATTTTGCGATCTTTTTCCTTTAGCCTAGAGTAAAAAAATTCCCACGTAAAAAAAAAACAACAACAAATCGTAGACATATTGCTCATTCGGCAAAGTTCAAAATTGTGGCATGCTTCACTTCCCACGGGGAATAGCCGGGCGGCGCGGGGTAACCTCGCCGTCTGCACTGGACTACAATACACTTGTACTCTCTCTCTCTCTCTCTCAATCACGTGCTCGCACATATCGCTACTGCTAGTTTTCAACATTGAACACATGGGCGTAATGAGGATATTAACGTTAACAATTATTTCAGTAGCGTTCCACGGGCCTTTAGCATGAGCCTCTTCTTTCGCACACATAATTGAACTCTGGCGCTAATAATGGGGAATCTTTAACCTCATATTATTGACAGTTGGACAGCACAACGCCCCCATTGTTCTTTGTTTCAAGAGGTCATGAACCGCTTTTCTAAGTAATCATCAAATGACCTCGGTATCGGAGTTTATTGCCTCACAAATCGATTTCCCCAAGGATTTCTCGAATGCATCAAAAACGAGCGCGTCTACACAGGTTTTTCACGCGCTTGGAACGCTCTCTCTCTTCTCTCGACGAATGCGCTGAAAGCAGGCCCGTAACCAGGGCGAGAGAGGGATTGCCCTAGGGCCCCCCGGCACCGAAATTCTAATAATATATAATATTTTACGTCCCAAAACCACGATATGATTATGAGAGATGCCGTAGTGGAGGGCTCCGGAAATTTCGACCATCTGGTGTTCTGTAACCTGCACTGACATCGCAGAGTACACGGACCTCTACTATTTCGCCTCCATTGAAATGCGACCGCCGCGGCCGGGGTCGAACCCCCGACCTTCGGGCCAGCAGCCGAGCACCCTAGACACTGATCCACTGAGGTGGACGCCCCCGAAATCCTGATGTAGCTGGGTGTTTTACCGAAAATAAGTAATGAAAGTAGGTGTTCTCGGCGGCAGACAGAAAGCCGGCACAGCGAGAAACAGCCAACAGGCTCCAAGCCAACAGCTCGTGATCAGCAAGCGCTAGCACATCGCACCAAGAGAGCGTCCTACTGGTGAATGGCTTCCTCCTTCACCACTACAATAACAGTTAAGTGTTAACTCGCGATGGAAAACTTGGTAATGCGTATAATTTTAGTCGCATTCTAGTCTTCAGTACAATATGTATAATGCGCAATTTTTTTTCAAGCAAGTTTTTTTGCTTAATTTTTATTTTATACGCTCTCTATGAAAAACTACACCGGCCACCTGACGACTCCTTTCGAAACGCCACTACATGGGTGTTTTGGAAGTAACTCCGCTTTGACGCCTGCGTCTGCTGCCACCTGTAATTGGCAAGCGGCGGGCTTCGGTTGCTGCTCCTTATCGCAAGCATTAGTTACACGGTGGCTATTGCAGTTAAACTCAATTACCTAGCGAAGCTGCCGATTCAGTTCCATTATACGTGATGAGCTAAAGTTTGTAGCGACATTTTAAGGTATTTTTACCGTTAAAATACTGCTGATTCTAGTGCGTTTTCAAACTTGTGCGAACGCCTGTGACGTGGTGCAGTCCCGCACGCTGCAGCTAATTCCCAGTTTTTAGGAGCGAACCAGGCTAAGTCGTAGGTCCCCGTCAGAACAGCTGCGGCGCCACTCCGAAACCCTCTCTCAGCAAGCGCATCGATCAAGGTCATGACATCGTGCGCACAACCGTTCGATCGTAGAGCGCACGCAGCGCTCATACCGACCACGCACAGGTGTTGCGCTGTGGTGGCGCCGCTCCAAAACCCTCTCCGAACAAGCGCACGACGTCATGCGCAGAACCGCGCAGAGCGTACGCCGCGCTCTGCGCGCAGGTGTTGCGCCGGCGCCGTGCCGCTCGTACCTAGAGCGCGCATACAAGCCGTGTACAGCGCGCTGGATAGCTGGCAAGCCGCTCGTACTTAGACTGTGCAGCGCTAGCGCATCGATCAATGGCGCTGCACTTAGTAAAATAAAATGAGGTAGACTGGCTTCCAAGGAGCTTTGTTCCATCATCTGCATTCACTTCGTGGATCTGCAGTAATTTTTTTTTAATTTCCATTTTATTCTTCTCTCCTCTCTCTCATTTTTCTATTCCCGTGCCCTAATGCCCAGGTGCAGGCTAACCAACCGGAAGTTTTTCTGGTTAACCTTCCTGCCTTCTTCATTTGTTTCCAAGGCGTCACGACGGTCACGAGACCAGAAGAGGAGTCAGTAAAGGAATAAGTAAAACGAAATGACGATGTGTTTGTATTTTTCAATCGAGTAAAATGAAATCGTCGTCGTGATGACTGTTCGTATACCGAAAGCAATCGTGATCATTGACACCACAACTTCGCTGTCCGACGTTTTTCACGGCGTGTGTTATGCGATGACTTACCATCAGTGTTGGCGGTAACGCGTTACAAGTAACGCCGCTACCGGTAACGCGTTACTTTTTTCGGTAAATTCGTAACGCACTCGTTACCATTTCATAACTGTGACGGGTAACGTACTTACGTTATATTTTTCGGTAACGTGAGATGTCACGCAACTCGTTACTTTTTATTCCTATTGTCCCGGGAATCTTATACAGAATTCCTTCATCTCGAATGCGCCTCATTCCCAGAGCTACCCTCTCGTCGCAGCGGCAGACCGCGATCAGCCTGCCAGGCGCTGGTGAAAGGTGTATCATGCAATGCGTCCGTCGACCACCTACCTATTTACCGCCGGTGCGCACTTATTAAAGCGAGACAGGCTGTCAGTTTTGAAATAGAGTTGTTGCCTAAGCTCTTCAAGGTGTCCTTGTCAATAATTTGCCGCTGCAAAACTATATCGCTTGTTATTAGTTCTCTTTTCTGAATAAAATTCGCTCCTATATGCTTCTAGTTGTGGGTGTACGTTTCTGGTTGTTGAAGTCCTTAGTGAGCGAGGTTGACCTTGAACGCCTTCCTATAAACACTCGCAACTTTCGCGGCAATTATGTACAGGTAGGTTACATGGACAATAATGATTTATGCCGCAAATATTTTTCCCTGGACAATGCAAATAAGAAGTTTTTTTTTATTCCTACAAGATCTGCGCATCTGTCTTGTACCCTAGTAGAAGCACGCCGTGAAAATGATTTAAGTGTGTTGAGGGATCACTGATATTTTCTTTCCGGATAGCGTTGGTGATGAAATCTCATTTTCTATTTAATGTCCCTGTGAGAAATGGCATTATCATGTGTTGCAGAATGTTATAAGGCGTCACATGCAACTCTACAGTAAACATTGCGCCAACGTCATACCGCTAAAGTGCGGCATACTTGCATAAAAGTTTCTAGTTACATCAGCAATAAGCTAAAATCGTTGCTTTGAATACAAGGTTTTTTGGAAATATAAAATGAAGTTCATTAAATTGTTATTCTGGATCCCGCTGCGAGGGCGCACTAGTTAAAATCTGTTACCCTAGCGTAACTGCAGAAGTAACGCGCGTTACTTTGTTTCGGTAACGGTAACAGTAACACGTTACCTTTTTTTAGGGGCGAAGCTCCTAAGGGTGTGGGTCTGTTCCTCCTCCTCTGTAGTAGTAGTAGTAGTAGCAGTAGTAGTAGGTAGATAGCCACGTATAGTAGAATGCACCCACTCCACGTGACAAAGATGACGACGACGCAGTATAGTGGAATGTACCCACTACACGTGATAACGATGACGATGACGCTGATGACCATGAAGTATAAGCGCGTTCCAGACCACACATTCTCTTTCTGCCATGGATGAAAACGATCGAGCTTCGCCCACTCATCATCACTCACTTCGTGGATATGGCGTGATTTTTTTTGTAGGTAACGTAGGGCGGTAACGCCTTCCTTTTTTGTTAGTTAACGAGCAACGTATTTAGTTACTTTTTTTTCGGTAACACATACAACACTGCTTACGATGAAGGCAAAAGTAGCACGAGAGCTCCTTCGTTGATGAGCTGCAGGCCCTCAACTCGGATCTTTGACAAGATGACATTGTGTTGAAAGAACGCTAAATTGTTCGTACACGCTACACTATCGTAGCAAGGAGAAGGGGGTTGGGTGGCTTTGATGAGGGGGGGCGCAACCCCCTCAAACCCCTCGGGGGGGGGGAGACTTGTAACCCCCCTCCCCGAATTTTTCCAGTTTGGCATGTAGGTATACTGAAGTAAGGCATGTAGTTGGGCTAGTTGGTTCATCGATCTTGAAGACATACTTAAACTGCGCGAAGAAGACGAGTGTCTGTGCGCGTGTGTGTGTGTTTCTAACGTGTTGCCTTCTTCGCGCCGTTTAAACATGTCTTCAAAGTAGATAAACACGCGCACACATAACGGCCGCACGGCCATAGATAAAGAGTAGTTGAACGCAACCGCCTTCCCCCTGAACAAACTTTTTTTTTGCTAAGCCCTTGACATGTAATTAGTTTCTGCGCCCCGTTGAAACAAAGATGTACTCGAAAATGATCTTCAACTATTATATTTTCTTCACAATAAGCTATTTGGCCAGTGTTCCAAAAAACTTCTTTATTCAATTGAGTATTAAACAATGCATTTTACAACGAAAACGTGGATCTGGGGTAATCGCAGGCATGACAGGTAACACAGGTAACTGAAACAGATAAAATACGATAAAATATGCCACAAGTTTGACGCGCGCCTGTCGCGAAGGTGATTCTAGTTCACAATTGACTTCACCCAAAGGAGCGAAGCTAAATACAACCATGCGCACGTGTTCAATATCTCTTCACGGAATTCACAAACCACGGCTTAAAAAGCTAGTACGCCATTTTTCTGTGCATGCTATCGCCACTAGCCGTATCGGGTAGTTCAAGAGGTTCGTCTTCCATCAGACATGCCGATAAAACAGAATATCTACTTACATTTGAAGCTTGGGCCCCTAGTGACACTTGCGCCACGTAACACTGCCTCATCGGGAAGTACTAACACAGATCCGGCAACAACATACACTGTATATACATCTAAAGGCAGTAGGTCACTTTAGTAGATTCCAAACACATGCGTGGGCTGGGTTCCACATTGCAGGTGGGAGGAGAGAGAGAAGAGAGTGGATGAAGGTTCGCGGAGCGCCCCCTCCCCCCCACTCTCTTCCTAACCCCTTCTCCCTGAGGCCCTTACGATCAGAAGGCAGCGCAAAGACGAGGCGTGAAGTGGTCACCACCCCCCCCCCCCCCCTTTGGCCCCCCTCTTCAGCATTCCCCACCCCTCCCCTTCAGTGCGCACGGGTATGATTCTGAACACCTGTTTTTTTTCTTTTTTTTTTTATCCCTAACAATTTTTACCTCCGAGACGATATGGCTACGATAACAGCACACATGCTCAGATTAGGTACAATGTTAGCGCTACTCAGTAAAGCGTTGACAGTAGGCAAAAAAGGTTACCGGAATCAATGCTTTACAATCGCATGCGAATGTCCGGGCACTCCAAACATGAACATTGTCTTCTGGGGATTCAGCTGAATAATAGTTAGCGCAATGACTAAATATTACAAACGAACACGAGACTTCTCAGACTTCATATTGCAGCGCGAAAAATTGCGAAAGAAAAGTACATATAGACTTTAAAATTTAATTGTAAATTGCCTAGCGGCACAAAATATCTTACATAACAGCACAAAGCGTAAGGAAGAAGAAATTTAGAGGCCAGTATACACATGTATGCGAAAATTTCGATAAAAACATTGCTAAGACGACCTCAGAGAGATATAGTAAGTGGAAACTATAGGTTGTAGCAGCGCAGTATGCGCTCACTGTTGACAAATTCTAGGCTTCGCTGGTATGGTACGTTGTGGCCGCCACTCCTGCTGATAAAATTAGCACGGCAGGAATGATTTCACTCAAGAAAGACAGCAACACTCTAGGCTGTCGAGAGGTGGGCCTGCGCTTTTTACTCACCTTTGAAAGTAAATGTTATGTGGAAGAGCAACGTTCCGTCCAGAAAATTTTTTTTTCCAGAGTATCATGACTTGTCCGGAACGTGCGATGTAAATGTACAAGTGAATCTACATCATGCTTACAGTAGCGAGGCTCTTGAAAATAATAAAATGGAGAAAAACCGCCGCGGTTAGAGACATCCAAGGAAGGTGCCGAACACACAGAGCCCTCCAGTATACCGTAAAACTCAGTCTGAACATAAAAAAAGACGTGTACGTCCTGAAAAACTTCAATCCTAGAGTACGCATCCCTCCGTGTGTAAAACGGTCATCTTTAAAATCATGGTGTTGTCTTCTTGCGACAACATATCTTCGTGAACATTTTCGATGTACAGGTTATACCTAAATTATCCCACGCACTTCTCTCCATGTATCTTCTGGCTTCTCTGAAGAAAAGTCATCCCTTAAGTGACACTTAACGTTCATAGGTCCACGACCAGTAACAGCGTATTGCGGATAATCGCGGGAGGTAATTTTTCGCATGTTTTCCAGAACAGCCTGTTGGCAGGTTGGTGAAGTAATCCAAACTTAGAGGTGGTGTCACCGCTGTCTCAGAGCAGGACAAAGGAGACGACGTGGTGGCTTTCTCGGCCAGATTTCGACGAGAGGGCCTACGTTCCGACAGCGTGGAGGAAATCGTGGCCGCTGCATGAGCGACCTCGCGAGCGATCTCGACCAACCTGCAATTCCTGGTCCCTGACCTGTTCCGCAAGTAGATGCACCCGGGCCTCCATACCAGGTAGCATCTGGTCGGGGTTGAAGTCCCCTCACAACAGCCTTCAATTCTTCCACAGCAGCACTAACCTGTTGAAGTTTTAGTGCTATAGACTCAGAGGACCGGTTCTCTGCGCGTGCTGAGGTGACAGCGGCACTGCATCCGGCTATGTAGTGCGTTGGCAGGTCTCTGTACAAGATTCCGTCGCCGCATCGCCAACACTCCATGGTGTGGAATGTGCACTCGTTCTCGTAGTGTCCCAGCATGTCCTCCACAGCGCCCCTGATACGAGCATCCGTATGCTTCGTTCCAGCAATGCACCTACACAGTAACGAGAAAAAAAAATGCACAACACAATCTATTTAGGAGATGCGCGTAATCTCTGAGTAGAATATCGAAGAGATTACGGGAAGTTCCGGCATGACGCAGCACATGGACCGCCTTTCCGGCGCACCCGGTGCGTTCAGCTTTGGTTTCTCCGGTATCGCGGCCTGAAAATTCGACGATGGGTTTCTTAAACTACGCGCGATATTTTCAATTTTTAAAAATTAGGCTCGCCTTAAATTGTGGCGTAGAACAACTTCGCCATATAAACAACTACCCTAAAATTGATAATGAAAAAGTTATTTTTTTGTTAATTAGTCATTTCTGATTGATGTAGCTAGTGGGAAAGTCTTTCCGCCTCGGCCTAGAAATTGGCTGCGAAGACGACAAGTGCCTAACTATTATATTTCTTAAGGAAAAAATTGCTTTAAAAAAGGCACCCTGTATATTGGTTATTCAAAAAGCTTTTTTGTCGTATTCCCGTGCGATTCATATTCGGAGATTTGAATAATCGCACTCCCGAATACTTGTGTTGTTCACTCTTTTACTTTCACACGAACCGTTGCAATTGAGCGGGAATTCTATATCAGCAATGATTTTGGAACCCCTTTATCACTGAAAATTTTTTTAAGCGCAGGTCTCGTGTGTCAGCAGCCTTTTTAGGATCAATCTGCAATATTTATTTTCTAAATCTAGTCTAAACTTTAACCTGAATTTCATCTGTCGACTTGCATGTGACTATTCCTCGCATATTGCACAATACGTCCGAACTATATCTTTTTCGGCCGCGTCAGTTGTCTAATTGACAGAAATTAACGTAGAAAGTACGATTTGAAGGCTACGTCACTGTCTGCAGTCAAGAAAAGCAGTTCAGTAGAATATGTAACTAGTAGTAATTTTAGATTTCCGCATACCACCGCGGAAGCGCCAATTAGGTTTGAAAGTTTGCAAGAGCTCTAATCTGCGAAGTACAGCTCTCCGTGCGTTCAAGTTAAAACCAGCAATTTCACTATTACGAAAGTCAATCATAATTCACGACTTAAGGGGCTATCAGTGTTATCACGTGACCAACCGCGGGCTTGTGCGTACTTTTTTCGCGCTCCGTTTCGTGGCACTCAAGGGAAATACAGGCTTGTTCAGTCTTAGGGTAAGTGCGGCAAAGCGTGGCCACCTTGGCGTGGATGAGCTTGTACGTGAGTTCGACAGGCGAAATCGTGAGTTTGGCATTGTTGAGCCCAAATGAATTTTGCAGTACGACAAACGCGAATTAAAAATCAAATGGACAATTTACGACAGATCGACAGAAACCACTTCCTCACCTTCAAGGTATTCGCTCTCCTGTTAGAGAAGTCATGAACATGGCATTCGGTCTCCTCGAACGACTCTTTACCTAGAAGACACCGCCCACCTTGGGAACTGGCTGCGAGGCACGATTGGCAGAGAACGTGTCCGCACGGTAGCATCACAATCTCTTTCGGAATCATGCGACAGAGGCCGCACATACGCGAACTGGGCACTTCGTCGACAAAGTGCGTTGGTCACCAGTTGAGGCCAGCGACGGCGTAGTCGCGAAAACGGTGCACTCGTCTCAGATGCAGCATGTTGTTTTCTCTTCAGAAGCGAATCCTGCACTGGCACGAGAGGGGCCTGGCGTTCCTATCACCGAGCTTATCGCCGCTTGGTGGTCACATGCATAGAGTTTCCTAGAATACTCACTAGGGGAAAATCTGGCGCTAGTGTCTATGGGAGCTGCAACGCATGGCGCTTCAGCCAGCATGGGAATGAGCGAGCTTCTAAATGTCATAAAAATCCTTTTGTCTTCGCGGCTAGGTACCTCGGGACAGTATCTCTAGGGATTTTCGATGGTGGCGCCGTCTCTTCATAGCGGGGCCTTTTGGAACGCCGCGTTGCCGACCGGTGTCAGCTGATCTCCGCTTGCTCGGGTTCGCGCGTTCGTCTCTTGTCTCTGCACCGACGACGATGACCGCGAGTCGTGTAGCTCCCATTTCCACAGCGCAGTACGCAAACCGGTGTCCCGTAGCGACTTCGTCGTGACTGCCTCAAAGAACATCTATGACTGCCTTTCCTTGATTGACGGACGTCGATATCGAAGGATAGAGAAGATGCTGCAATGCGCTGGCTTCCACAACAAGTAGTGACCTCTGTTATTTCGCGTTTTGCCCCGCTAGTCTCCGTCGCGCGTAATAGCCAAAAATGCCAGCCTACCTGTCACAGAGCAGACCATATAGCTATGCTGGAATTCTTACATTGTGGATTGGGAGTGTGATAAACACTTAGAACTGTTGCACAAGCGGCTCCCCCGCGATCGCTGTGCGAGCAGGAAAAACATTTGGTGCGAAAGGGCCGATCTTGTCTTGTCATGCGCTACAGTTCAAAATGGTTAAACTGCACCAACTCGTCCTATCTTCGGCTTTGCGGGATAACTACCACTGATATTATCTCATAACAGTTTCTTCATGCATAAAAGAAGCATGATTAAAGGCTCTCACTTGGTGGCACTTTCGCGAATGTTCAGGTGTGGATATCGGATTTACTTACGTTATGAAGTGTCATCATGCTCCATGTCTCAAAGGAATTACGGCTGCTTGCTAGAAGTGGCTGACGCTTTCGGTTCTCAAGTTTTAATTCCAAGTGTCACAGTGCACCAGACCGCTCTTCAACGTGTTTAGTGCGCTTGCATTTGGTGATGGTTTGTAAAAAGCCTTCCACGCATTTTAAGCTGAAGAGTACTGACGAAAAATATAAAATAAAAGACTTCAGAAGCGTGCAATTTTTCCTTGTACAGCGTATCGCATGTGCCTGCTTAGCTGTCATTCAGTAAAATTCTGCGCCATGTAATTGTAACCGGGATTTGGGAGAATGATACATTTAAAGTATTTGCAATGAAAAAAAAAACGTAAATGAAAAGCATATGACCGCATAGAGCAGAATAAACGCATCTTTATTGAAGACGTGAACACCACGAATGAGGTTAGCGCAAGCAACAAACTTGGCAAAAGGCCACAGGGTGCACAATCTAGCGGCCTTAAGCTTTCTGGGAGCCCCTTTTGTAACATTGCCTGTCGCTCGCACCAGTCAAACTTTCTTATTGAATGAACATGTCAGAGTCTAGACAGCTCTTCTATCTGCTATAAGCTACAATACCATGACAAACATGCTTTCTGTGTCCCCAAAATATAGGACTACTGCAACATGCAAAGGTGCACCTGCTACTCTGACACATAAGAGTTACCACGCATAATGCACCCTTCTTTCGTAACAATCCGAATGTATTAGCTTACACATGGTATTTTCGACACTTGGCTCAAAGTACAATCAAGGTCTATTAGGAATGTAGTTGAATTTTACCTTCAGTATCCGCATTTGATGTTGAAAATTTATTCTGCCTACCTATACAGCTGAAACTCGACCTCACGAAGTGGTGGAATTATCTAACGGATGCTAGCGACAACCAAAAGCTACCAGTCTTTTGTTGTCGCCATTAATCTACGGCTGCGCATGTGAAAAGCTTGTGAGCGTGGCCCTGATGCGGGGGCTGCCTTGTCGCCTCGACGTAAGAGGCACCATGTCCGGGCGAAGCAAGCCAGAAAGACCGTTACGTGAAGCAATGGCGGGGCGAACGATACGCAGAGACGTGCAAAATTAATGACGTGATTTTACGAGCACGCCGAGTAAGAATGTTGCAAGGAAACGATTAGCCCCATGAAACCGGCCACTGCTGCTTGTATTGCCATCCGCAACGTAAGAACTCTACTGACTGTTGAGTCCATTGTTCCATGTATGGGGGCAGTGCAGCGTCCAGCCTCGTCAAACTAAGGCTATAGGGCTATAGTGTTAGAGTGCACGCTCGAAAAAACCCATCTCTGCAAAATTAGAAGGACATCATTGCGTTTTACCCAGTTATTTCGGAGAAAATTTCATGAAAACTATAACAGTCGTAATATCAGCCCACTGAATTTCAAAAAGGGGGGGGGGGGGGGAATGAAAATTATTTATTCTGTGTAGGCCTTTGGTTTAAGTTTGGCTTGTACAATGCCCTAGCTCAGGAGCGTAGCCAGAAATCTTTTTCGGAGGGCGTTCAACCATACTTTATGTATGTTCGTGCGTGCGTTTGTATGTGTGCGTCTATATATACGCAAGCAAAATTGAAAACTTTTCGGGGGAGGGTTTGAACCCCCCAACCTCCCCCCCCCCCTGGCTACGCCACTGCCCTAGCTCTCTACTTATTGACTTTCAGGCACCGTAACAGCACCAATAACCTTTTCCGCTTCACGTCTCTTTGCTGATTGCAGGAACACCATTTTTTAGATTGATACAAAATATATTTACGCAGCTGTTGTCTGAGAATACCATATGACAACGGCTGAAACGTCCTTGTGGTTACCTCAGGGCGCGTACAGATGCTTGAAGCCTTTGAATATGGTTGAAATTGGAAAAGTACAATTTCACGGCCCTTCAACTTCCTGGAATTGTTTTCGTTCCCGGAAAAAGCTTCAGTTTCTTGGCATATGATGTCTGATATTGACTGTGGAAGCTGATCTGTATAGGTAAACGTTCATCAGGGCAACTTTCAGGGCACATGCCGTGCTCCTGTGATGGCTCCCGCCTGATGTGTAACCTGCTTTGATCACCGTTCGTCTCCTGCCATTCATTTCATCTCCTCATCTAGTCCACTTTCTCTCAACTTTCCTCCTGGTGATTTGACTTTACTTCCAGCATTTCTGCTATTTTTATTGCGTTAGCAATTATATGGACACTCTCAGCTGGTTTTCGCCGTCGGCGTCGGCGTCATGTGCCGTATATGTATATGTATCTATATATTGATAAAAACCTCAAAGAAAAGTAATTCAGAAAAATGTTTCCGACCCGCGGCATCGAACCAGGGACCTCTCGCTCTGCAGCACGCGGCGCTAACCATTCACCCACGCAGGCGAACGTCCTTCAACGTTCAAACGGCGAGCTATTTATATACAGCGAGTTTTCAACGTGTTTTCAGCATTACCAGCGAGATGGCGCAAAGGCCGCGCTCGGCGGGGCTTAGCTGCCCCGTTCGTCGCGACGCGCGCTCTCCGGCGCGCACTTTTACCCGAAGGGGGGGGTAGGGTAGACGCCCGTGCGCGCGCGCGCTTATCTCGCGGTGGCGGAGAATGGGGCTTAGGCGGAACGATAGCGTTGTAGTTACCGGGCGCACGAAGGTTACATCGCTCGCTGCAGTCCCCCCCCCGTTTGCGAAAAGAGCACGCTTTTTCAAACACAGCGAAGTAACAACTGTGACACTTGTTAGTTCGCGCTCGTCTGTACCTGTGAATACGTTTCGTGCGTCGTTTTTGTTTGAGCAGCGCGTTAAGTGTCGCACTGTGAATGTTTTTTAGTTCGCTCTCGTCCTGTGCGTGTTGTTTTCGTGCGTCATGTGTGCGTGAGCAGCGCGCTGCACGTTTCGACCTGCTTGTCATTCGTCGCTTTACATTCCAATTCGTTGCTATCGCATTCATTGCTTCGCCTTGTGGCGAAACTGTGACTTTTTTTCTCTTCTATATCTAGCTCTGTCATTGAAGTAGCACACAAAGTGAAATTATACATCTTCTATGTTGTTATTCATAAGTACAGTGGATATATAAGGACAGTGTACATTGCATAACCACAGTGGATATTGTTCTTCAAATATTATCCCCTTTCCTTGTGCAGCAAAGCTTTAATAAGTGCTGTGTGTGAGCCGAACACCAATTTTGTATTCTTATTCTGCAGAGCTATCGATATTGGTTTGGAAACATTGCTATTGCAAAACGTTTCTACTTAGGATACTCATTTAAATCCTTGATAATTCTTCAGTAGCACCTTGAAAGTCCCTTGTATTTGGTAAAGTAGCGTTTGGGGCATGTTGGTATGTCATACTGAAGTTTTATAGCACACGAAAAAAAAAAAAACACGGACAGAGAAGGATGTGATACACACAGGCGCTAACTTGCAACAATTTTTAAGCCAAGAAATGGAGCGTGTTCACGGATTCCAAGGCAGCATTACAGTGTTTGATATTCGCCTTACGTCGGGGACCTCATGAACAACTAGTGTTGGAAATCAGAGAGCTCCTCCACCACCTCTTCATCCAAGGACATGACATCACGTTTCAGTGGCTTCCAAGTCACTGCGGCATATTGGGCAACGAAGATGCCGACGCAGCTGCTAGATCTGCGCACGAAGACGGTATACAAGAAGCCATCCCTTTCTCAAGGACTGATGCTGCCATGAAAATACGAGCGATTGCAAATGAAGATGTTAAATCCCTGTGGAACGCAGCAAGTTTACGGCACACGCGTCTGCATAGGCTGGACCCGTCTCGTCGACTTCGGCCTCCGTCCGGACTCTCTCGACTCGAGACAACGGTGCTTTGCCGACTGTGGCTTGGTATCTCTTTTACCAAATCTTTAGCATTCCGAATCGGCATGGAAGACAGTGCTGCTTGCGACCATTGCGGCAGCGATGAAACTATTGACCACGTGCTTTGCCACTGTCCTCGCTACAGCGCGCATAGACTGCCGCTAGCTGCTGCGTTGGCCAGCCTTGACGACAGACCCTTGTCAGAAAAGTCAGTGCTCGAATGCCGACGTGAACTGTCTTCACAGAGAAAGTCAGTCAAGGCCTTACTGAAATTTTTCGCATGGCAGTGGCCTATTGAATAGGCTATAGCGCCCTGCCCTCTTTTTTTTAATTTTTTTTTCTTATTTTTTATTCGCGCGTCTACTCTCCTCTTCACTTTCCTTTTCCATCTTTCTTTTCCCTTTCCCCCCTACCCTTAGTGCAGGGTAGCAAACCAGATGCTACACTTCTGGTTAACCTCCCTGCCTTTCTCTCTTTTTATTCTCTCTCTCTCTCATATCGAAAATAGGGAACAACAACTTCAAAATAACACGCGTGGCAATATATAGGCAACATCGCTTTTCAACCGTTATCATTACACGCACTTCGCAAATTCAATTATCTTTACGTAGATAGGCTAACTCCTTACAGGAGAGGGCAATCGACGGTTTGGAAATACATCGACGGTTTGGAAATACAATTATCTGCCAGCCTTGTCAATCACTTGAGCCTCGATTATTTCGCGGGTAAGCTGACCTCAGCTGGTACTGACAACTAAACACACCTTCACGTTGTAATGATGTTCCTTTAAACGTTCGATAACGCACCTTCCACTCTTTGACCTACATAATTCTTGCAACATGTTAATGAAAACTTGTACACAACTGCATCAGTACATTCTATAAACCTATTTTTATGCTTCTTTTCCACCCCTACTTCTCTTATGAGGTAGGTCTGGTTAGTCTGCACAAACACTGCAATTTCGTAGGAGCTGGAAACTACTTTTACGTTCGCACGCTTTCCTACCTTTTTAAGTCGGCGGGATAACCCGTGTATACACGGTATGACCGCGGCTTTCCTCGTATCAGCTTGAAGCTGGCTGGCGGGAGTCTTTTTTTTACGAGTTAAACTACACGGGGCCCTCAGCAACGCTGACAATCACATGTGTAGGGGAAGCACATGCGCGGACAGAAGACGGCTGATTTGCTCATTGAAACTTTCGCTCATGCGCTCAGGACGCGACTTGTGTAAGGCGCTGAGCAAGCAAATTTTCGCTATTTCCCTCTTCACCAACTTGGAGTGTGCCGACTCATCGGCTTCGATTTTGAGATTATTAGAATGTTCAGATATGTCGATGATTTTTTGTCCATTTTTCTGACTGCAGCACTGACTGTTTAGATTTTTTAGCCGCTAACGCTCCTTATTTCGTACGTTAGGGCTTATCCCCTCTAATTCTAACCCATGAGTGGCCGAATGACGGTAGTATTCGCTTTCTGAATACCAGGCTTTTTATTCCATGACGAACGCATCCACTGGAAGTACGACCCTCGCGGCAATAAGCCACATCTTCCATATCAGTCTGATAGACCAAAATTCACTGACTGTCGTTGTGGTGTGTCTGGACCGCCGCCGTCAGCAGTGTGAGCTCGTGGCTTCCATCGGCACCGACGACGAAGGGAAGCACAGGCGAGGCGGCGTAGATCAACAGAACAACATTTAATGAGTCGCTAGAGTGAAGCGCATAATTAAGTTCAAACTGACATATTACAAAAGCAAGAAGCCGAGGAGCAACGCTCCGTCATGGTCCCAGTCAAGTCTCCTCTTTCCCGGGGGTTTTTAAACGGTTCCCAGACGCTTGTGTGACGTCAGGTTCCTTCCGACAGGACCATATATGGACATGATATTGTTCTCACCACACCGATCACGCCACCAACATTCCGGCGCCTAAAAGCCAGGCGCGGATGCATCACGAGCTCACTCCATTCCCGCGCATATGCAGCACAAACGCACGTGCGCACAATCGCGCCGCTTTCCACAGCAGCGTCTCCGTCTTCTCGGGTGACTGGCGTCCACTTCCTGAGCTGCTGGCGTGGGAAAGTCTGCGGGCCCGCGAGTGTGCGAGACTATACGCAGGTGATCTGAGTTCTCGCATTGGGGCGAACGGGGGTCACGTAATCGAAGCTTACGTACCAGTGTGGTGTATAAGGTCCCTTTCACCTGCGCCCGCTTCTACGTAGGACAGACGGGCCGCTGCGTTAACCAGAGATTATTGGAGCATAAGAGAGCGCTAACCGGAGGCTCACCTTCTAATCTATATTTACATTGTCGAGAGTGTAAGCGCACGCCAAAGTTCGATTAATGCTCAGTTTTGTACCGGCATAGGAATGAAGAAACGCGTCTGATGATTGAGGCATGGCATATAGATAATAGTAGTGGCGCATGCGTGAGTCAACCGTCGATCAGCATGCATAAATATGAAATCAAATTTCTTCACAGTTATCTATCACGTACACCACCACGCGTGCCGGATTGATAGGTTCCCCGCTATTGCATGGGCATGCGCAGATAAGTTTTCGTGCCTTCTTTCTTTTCCGCCGTTGTAAGCGTCTTCAGTTGTTAGCCGGCGTTCGTGGTGTTGAGACTTCTTCCTTGTGTCCGTGTTTGCACGCCCTGTCTTTCTAGAATGAGAGTATGAATAAACCTGTCAGGTGGTTTGTGCAATCATGTTTATTGCAAGGCTATCAACCTGTGTGTTGATTTTATTGCGATAGGAATTATATGGACACTCTCGGCTGATTTTAGCCGTCGCCGTCTGCATGTCGACGCCGTCATTCCAGACCACCTTGCGGGGGTTTGAACCAGCGACCCCT
The DNA here is from genome assembly GCA_030522465.1 of Rhipicephalus appendiculatus. NCBI lineage: Eukaryota > Metazoa > Arthropoda > Arachnida > Ixodida > Ixodidae > Rhipicephalus > Rhipicephalus appendiculatus. Next base: position 149,563 of record JALIZH010013530.1, read on the forward strand.
CGCTCCGCAGCCTGCTAGCCAACACAGCCACACGTCATGCTCGTGCCAGCGATGTAATGGCGAGCTATTCATATGCACCATTTGCCGCTCGCGGTACGCAGATCTCGGAACAGCTTGAGCGTGTTTTCTATCCACGACGCTTTTACAGTTTCTTTCAAATTGAAAACTGCCCTTGGGATGCGCACGAAAACGTGGCTCCCTTCTGTACCACTCATGATGTAGAATGAAACAAAAGAACAGCGGGCACGCGTCAGACGCCACCGCGTGGCGGGAGACGCAGAGGGGTCATTCCACATGCCGCACTTTAAAAGAAAAAGAAGTATCAAACAGCGTCGAAAAGTCATATAATTATATAATCAATCCTTGGCCAATCCCCCCTGCGTGGGTATGAGCCATGTCAGAGGCAACAGCAACAACAGTGTCCGGCTTCTGCATTTGTGGACACTCACAGCGCGTCGCTCAAATACAAATACGTAACAACTGCGACAGTTGTTAGTTCACGCTTGTCCTGTGTATACCTATGCGTCCTTTTCGAGCGTCCTCCTTTGTGCTGCGGCGGCGCGTTGAAAATATCGAGCTGCTTGTCGTTCTTCGTGTGACAAACTAATTTCTTGCTATCGCATTCATTGCTTCGCCCTAGTGGCGAAACTGTGACTTTTTTTTTAAATTTCATTGGCATCATGTTGTTATGGGAAGAAAAGCTTAAAAATCTCGCCTCACTACATTAGCGCAAACCCATGTTCCTCACAAAGTACGGCAAAAGTGTGGCAAAACAAAAAATATTCAGCATTGCTTCCATTTCATGCAGCACTTTTTCCTCGAACCATAATCTTTGCACACAAATGTAGCTTTCCCCCCGTACACAACAAATTATGCCCCCTGTAGCTTCGTTATGGCCATCTGACCAATCATCTGAGCGAAGTATGGGTAGCTTTGCTTCTTTGCTGGGTGGTTTAAGCTGTCAAAAAACACGCAAATGTCTCGGCACGAAAGGAGTAAGCCTATCGGCGTCCACGCCAGTGTGGTCCCATTCTTGTAATAGCACCATCCGTACCTCTCATCCGTAAACAAGGCTAAATTTAGTCATGCGAGTCGTTTCTTATTTTAGTGTATTGTTAGCTAACGTCATATGGGCGACATTTCGTCACAACCTTTATGTTCGATATCTCCATACATCAGCAGCACGCGTTCGATCAGTTTGTTTACGCACTCTGTTAGTCGGTCGGCTTGAGGGTGGTAGGTGGTGGTCTTACGTTGAGCCGTTCCACTTAGCATCAAGACTTGGTCGAAAATAGCTGCCATGAATGCGGTTCCGCGGTCTGTTATCTCGACGGTTGGCGCACCGTGTCTCAGTACATTTTCTATAAAAGCGCCACCTCAGATGCCGCACTTTTTTTTTTTTGGATCGCCTATGTTTCGTCATACCGGGTCAGATAGGGGAGAGTCGGGAGGCCTGGGAGACTTTCTACAATTATATTTTTAGTTTTGTTGAACTTGAACACGGAACGATGATCTATTGATTATAATACAGGTCTAAACAAGCCGCGAACCTCTGAGACGCACCGGTTCTTATGGCTCCTTGTTGAGCTGTAAAAAGAATAGTTTGTGATGGCTAAATTCTGTCCCATGCCACCCGCCTCTGTGGGTGGAGTGGGACATCACTTGGGAGGATTGGGACGTATGTAACAAAATCGTCCAAATGTCGTCAGCGACCGTTATAAGCGGATAGTTCAACATCAAACAATAAACGGCGTGGCACGAACTTCGCTGCACCGATAGTTTTTTTACACGGGCGGCTATCATCCCAATGTCGGTAATTGATAAAGTCCCCATATCTTTCTTGGGAGGAAAACAGAACTGAGAGCTCTTGTTGTTGTTCCCCAGGAACTGCTCACTGACGCTGACATGTTCTTGCTGCTCTTCACTATAGCTATGTAATGAACGCCAAATTTTTTTTTACTCAAACTGACAAGAAAGACAACGCCTTTTGTCGCTTGAATATACTCATTAGGCCAATTGATTTCACAGATGTCATGCCAATCCTTATCAGAACCTGACATGTCGTTGTCAGACTCGTCAAAGACAACGGCAGGTGTGTCTTCTTCACTTGAAGAACAGCAACCTTTCAACAAACACCATTTCTTTTTTGGGTGGCCTGTGGCGGCAGTCATGACTGTGCTGCTCTCCTTTTTTAAAACTGCCATGCTAACCTCTGAATTCTTGTTCAATCGCATGCTTCCCCAATGTACAGACGGGTCCATTGTTAAAGGGAACACTTGAGTGTAGGCCATACCCGCATTTCGATCTCTTGCAAATGCATATCGGTTTAGATTTGCATGAGACTAGTAGTGGTTCTTAGTTCCGACTCATTTTTACCGTCTAGAGCCATGCACAAACTTTATTACAACGATAACTTGCAGTTAAGAGGCCAGTAACATGAAAGGTGCTCATTCGAGTGTTCCCTTTAACAATGGACCGTACTCTACATGCCATGACTGTTTTTTTTTTCTTTTTAACACGAAAGTGTTCTACGCCGGGGTCCACCACGGCTCCACTGACATGTTTCCGTCACGGATATGACGTTGTAAAATATACGCTAACAGATGGCAAAGAAAAAATTCCACCGTTGGAAGTCGAATCCTACGACCTCTCGCTCCTGAACGCGCGGCGCAAACGATTCGGCAATAAAGGGCAAATTTTTTGGAACACTAACGGCGAGCTATTTATATACACCATTTGCCGTTGGCGGTACTCGGAGCTCGTTGGTTTCAGCGTGTTTTCGTCATCAGTAGCGAGATGGCGCGCTGGGCTCGAAGGGCGTGCTCTTATCTCGCGATGGGAGCACGAAGGTCACTCCGCTCGCTGCAGCGGCCGCTTTTGCGCCGCTGACACATAAAGAAGTTACAACTGTGATACAGTCCCTAGTTTGCGCTCGTCCTGTGTATACTTGTGCATTCGTTTCGTGTGTCCTGCTTTTTGTTTCAGCCGCGCGATTTAAGTGTCGAGCTGTGACCGTTGTTAGTTAGCGCTCACTTGAGTATGTTCTTTCCGAGCGTCAGTTCTTATTGAGCAGAGCGTTGCATATTTGGAGCTGCTTGCCGTTCTTCGCGTGGCGTTACCATTTGTTGCTATAGCATTTATTCGCCCTTGGGGCGAAACAATGCACAATAAACGCTGAGCTACTTCTGTGAAGGCACGTTTCACTTTCGTGTTATACCGATTCCTGTGACAGAGGGATCAGCCGTATTTTTCTTCCTCTTTTTTTTTTGTGCGGTGTGTAACGCGGTGTCGCAGTAGTATAGAGAGGAATGGGACAGTGTCCCGTTCCTCCCACAACTGAAATGTACCATTTCTCCCAAACTACGTTTCGAAAGGAAACAACGTTCAGCGGCTAAAATTCAGTCTTAATGCTTATACTTTTATTGCGATAGCAATTATATGGACACTCGCGGCTGGTTTTCGCCGTCGGCGTCGGCGTCATTTGCCGTATATGTATATGTATATATATAACCGGCCCAGCCCGTCGTTCATGAGCGTGAAAAGACGCGAGGGGGGGGTCCCTCGAGCGACCTTCGATTTTACGAGCGGGGGCGCGCGCGTTATCTCCCCTTCTCGGCGGCCGACAGCTGGCGGGGGGGGGGGGGACGTTCGATTTTACGAGCGCGGGCGCGGGCGCGCGTGTTATCTCCCCCTTCTCGACGGCCGACAGCGGGGGGCCGGTGTACCCTTCTACGTGCTGCGCTCTCAACGCGAAGAGAATTCTCTTAAACAAGCGTTTTCTAAAGTTGCGTGAGATCGGATCCAAAAAGAGTTAGCTGCCAGCCTCACTTCGTATAACATTACAATTTTTTTGCTATCGCATTCATTGCTTCACCCTTGCGGTGAAACTGTGACTTTTTTTCTTTGAAAAAGAACAGCGGTGATGCGTCTTTTCGGAGAAAACTTGAAATCAGCGTCCGCAAAGCGTTTGAAATCTGAGAGCGCTACAATTGAGATAGCAGCAACTTACTTCGGATGCGTGAAAAAGGCGACTTCCAGTTACAGAAAGCTCCATTCGCCGAAGACGCCCTCCATTACATCCATGCATTCGGTCTATTAGCATGATTTCATGACTCGTTGGCTAACGTCTTTGAAGCAGCTAGAGATAGACGCGCTGTGCGATTCCTCCAAATGTCCCAAACCTCCCGACACTCCCCTAATCCGCTGTGAGGATAACCCACCGTTTCCCTGCAGTAAAGATAGGAAGTGAGCCCCAAATATCCATTCCGATCTGGTCAAGTGGTGTTCGTAGTTAGCATACGCTTCGATGTAAAGACAGTATTCGCGTTACAGTGCAGATGCCATTTTTATCAAAAACAACAGCACGCTTCGTTTGCGAAGGCTCAGCACCGCAGTAATCCCCTTATTATACTGGCCTTTGCTGTCCGTCACAAGCCTCCCAGAGACGTCGTGCGTTCGTTCGGACTGCCTGCGGAAAATCTGTGGTGTTTTATGTGTCATACCTCTTTGTGGCATTTAAAAATGAATCTCACGCACTCGTATCCCAGCCTTTCGATCTACAGTCGTTTCACGGAGGTCTCCCCTTCGTGTCCCGACTGCGGCGGATACAGCGATTTTAACCACATGCTCTGGGAGTGCCCCTCTTTTCAGCGCCACACGGATCAAGAGATTTCGCAAGACACTTTTTATTCGCGGCTAAAGAGCCACGACTGGTTCCAACAACTCCAGGCAGTCCAGAAGGCCCACGACGCGGCGGTGAGGCTTGGTCTTCCCGTCCCGACGTGGGAGCGGCCCGCGGTCCTCCCTCAATGAAAACTAGGGGATGACTTCTTCAGGACTTTAATAAAGTTTAGTACCTACCTACCTATCCATTTCTCTTGTGCGCGGCTGCTACGTGATAATAAGAAGGCGGCTATTACGTGATATTTCATACATGAACTTTCTCATAAGCAAAAGCACAATTTTCGGTTATGTTAAATTTCAAAATATGCCATAACTCTTGAAAAGATCGGTTCTTTCTAGTTTGAACAGTTCTATATTTACGGTCTCTTTTTGTCAGCGTCACTTGTCCAACTCAGCTTTCCCTTTTACTATGTCTATCGTGGCAACGTAGATTATTATGCAATGCAAGCTGCTGTTGCATACCAAGGTGCAAGCTCTCCCCTTAAATTCCTGAAAGAGCTCAAGATCCTCTGAGGGCTTGCACGCGTCTGCGCCACAGGAGGTCAGAAATATTTAAGCAACTAAGTAGCTTCCATGCTACATCCCTGCTTGTGAATATCCCCTTAATCCTGCATCCCTGGTAATATCTCATTTGTGAACCCTAGAGAATAAATAAGTGAATCCGGTTTTATGAACAACTTAACTTTCAAGCTTTTCAAGGCAGATTCGTGCAGCTGATCATTAATGAGGAAAAGTTCACATTCCTTACAGCAGCGTCATATAACACTCTGAGGTCAGCCGCCAAGGAAATTCTTGTAAAAAACGCATGCGAATCTTGCTTTTTAAAGGGCAGCTGTAGCGTAGCTCCGAGGACGTACATTTTATCAAGCATTATTTCACTTGTCCTAGCTATTATACGTCCTAAGGCTACCAAGTCACCGTCAATATAGTGAGTGCCCTTTACAGAGCGTTAACCTCCATTTGAGTTCCTTAAATGTGAACAATCGTTCCCTTCGTATGTGAACTTCAAGCGTTGCTGCGTTTAAGCACATTAATTAGGCTGGTGAGGGACACACTCCTATAGAATTAGAAGTTAGGGCAGAAACAGGCGACAGTCCCCGGTGCAACATGTCATAAACTTTTACGGCTATATTTTTTGATAATCTAACTTACGGCACAAAGACAGGACTTTCACCTTCCGTTCATTCTAAGCGTAAGATTTTCTTTAATACCCAGCGTTACCGCCGAACACGACACCTAGACACTGTCCATCAAATGTACTTAAGTCAGAATGCCGCCGCGCACCAGAAGCATAACTAGTTACGGTACTGAAACACCACCAGACATGAAAGGCGTCGTGGAGAGTGACAAGAAGCTGTTTTCGCACCGGGAAATCCACATCGCCCTAAGAATGCCTATTCCAAACTGCGAAAAAGCAAAGGTGATGCCGAGAAAATTCAACCAAGAGTACAAACACCTTAGCATATGGCCATTTTGTTCACGTACCTAGAAGCAGCCATTTAAATAAGCGGTACATTTCTTCTGCCACATGATAATGCATTTTGTGAACTTGGATGGCACTAGTTCTCGCATCAATGTTTTACGTCACTCCAGGTCTTCCACAGTGCTAGGAAAATCAACTCGAAAGCCTTCAATCACGACACAAAGGCTGTTTTTCAGCTACGTTGAAGTTGAATTTGAAGTTTGTAGCCGTCTTTCGTCAGACACAATAATCACTTTTAGGGACCTGAGCAAATTCCTAAAGGGTCCCTAAAAGACTCGGCAATCACCAGTTGCACAGAACTGCATAATAAACGAAACTGGCGCTATACCATGTCGACAAAGGCAACTCGAAAAAACTGGTGAAGCTTGCATTCAGCCTCACAAGGGTTGAAGCGGCGAAACTGGACGATTCTGAAGACTAATCTTGTTGCTTCTATGTTGTTTCTAGGCCTGAGCTAGGTGATGCAGGTTGTCTCTAGGTTGCTTTTAGGTCGTTGCTTTGCTTTAGCTAGGCCACGCTGGGTTGTTGGTACGCTATTCTCAGTGCAGAAAGGTTCGAGTTAAACCACAGACCGTCACAGACACGATACGGATATCCAAACTCCAGAGAGAGAACCTCGCGCTGAAACCAAGCGTTCGCGCTTCCAATAGACCTACGAGCACGTCGTCGTTGGCGTCGGCTTTCCATTGCCTCGGGGTCTTCTCGCAGCCACCGTTGCCTTCGCCGTTCTCTATAGTATTCTCTCGTTGTACCTACTCGCGGTCTTCGGCTCGCCGCCGTCGCTTCTCAGCCATTTGTTGGGCTAACTGTTGCCTTAAATTCATTTTAATGGACCAGGGGTGAGTAGTGGGAATTTACCCTATTTCTGTGGCACATACTCGTTTATGATAATAGTTTTCTGGTAGGTCCCACAGTTGCCGATACCCGTGAAGATGATGATAGTCTTCTGCGATCGACTCACAAGGAACGCTTTGCTGAACAGCTTGGCTGTTAAAAACGCTACGCGGCGACCTCATCCAGCCGCCTAAGAGTCCATAAGCATCTCCGGTGGTCTTAGTGCCAGAGAAGGATTAACTGTGCGCTTTTGCGCAGATCATTGTAAACTGGACGAAAAAAAACCACGCGTTGTCCGAAATGATGTCATGCCAAGCAGTAAGCGAGTAGCGGCCTGTGGGGCATTGTTTGGCTTTGAGCCGAGCGTTATAAGGTCAATTGACATCTTTATGAAAAGTGAACATTAAGCAGGCTTGCCAAGCACGTTGACTATACAGGCGCCTAAAGGGTAGAATATGTTCTGAAGTAACGTCGGCACTGACGTCAGAACACAAACGTCGGTTTTGTCGAAACGAAGAGCGCGTCACTGTGTTCTGACGTGCGTATAAGTAGCCTTGCTGAGCCATTAGGAACGCTGATGTCATCTCTATTACGTTGGTCTAGAAGCGGGTAGTCAACGCTGCAAGTGCAACTGACGCTAAAGCTCTTTTAGTACGGCGTCATAGACCATCGGACACGGCTGTCCGATGACTTCAAATCCCCGCGGAAAGTCAAACCAGCGCCTCACAACAACAATCGCCATCTGGCATGCTTAGTCGCAACTGCTCTTTCAGTTTCGTTTCAGTTTCGTCTCTTCATATTTTGCGTCCTCCGGCTCCGTTGGAAGCGAAACTTGAACCAAGGGTGGCTTAGAGTTGCGCGAGAGACCGCCGTGGCGGATGGCGCGCCCTCAACAGCTGACCGCTGTTGCAAGCACTTCGGCCGCTTCTGTTGCTGATTTTTTTAACCCAGCCGTGGTGATGATTCGAGTAACGATGTGCGATCATCTTATCGGAGTTTTGAGAGAGATGCATTGCTCAGAAAGCTAAAATTCAAAAAGCACTCACATGTCAGTTTTGTTTTCTACTTCTCGCTGTATAGTGGGTGCTGTCGTACTTCACAAAAATTATGATTTATGGCACAGTGGATACCTTGCGGAAAGCCAAAACTCCAAACACGGTTCGTCTTGCCCCAACATGCAGCTGCGCTCAAATTCGCATTAGACTGTATCGTAATCATCGGTGATTTTTTTTTTTACAACTGAAGCTATCAACACTTTGTGTGATAACACCAGGAAATACTCCTGGATGAGTACTTTGGCAAAGAGACCTACTCTCAGCGTGACATCTATGGAGGAAGTCACTCTCACTAGAAATGCTGAAACTTATTCGGATGATCATCTACATGAGTTCTGGTGAAGTGTCGCGACTCCACCTACTCTGGCGGACAGCCGGAATGTCGCTGACCAAATCATTAGCGTAAGCAACTTTCTCAGAAAGTGCATACGTTGGTCGAAAGCCCTCTCTTTTTTCCTTCTTTGGATATCGCGTGCGTCAACGGCTTCATTTCCTTCCCTGAACGCGAAAATGACAACACAACAGTCGCAGTACTTTCCAGAAGCACCTATTTTGACCAATTGGCATTTATAGAAGAAGTAATTCAACACATGTTGGAATATGATGATGTTGCACAAGGACACGCCCCCAAGGACGAAACATAACAAACACCTTCTGCTCCACCTGTCCGCCACGGTGGATCAGTGGCTAAGGTGCCCGGCTGCTGACCCGAAGGTCGCGGGTTCGATCCCGGCCGCGGCGGTCGCATTTCGATGGAGGCGAAATGGTAGAGGCCCGTGTACTGTGCGATGTCAGTGCACGTTAAAGAACACCAGATGGGCAAAATTTCCGGAGCCCTCCACTACGGCGTCTCTCATAATCATATCGTGGTTTTGGGACGTTAAACCCCAGATATTATTACATTATATTCTGCTCCACCTGGAAGATTTATCTAGTTGTATGCCTGCGAGTGACTGCTTTGATGAATGGCACAGCCGTCAAGGCAACTAGACTGACGGACTCTAGCAACGGCAATGCGATGGGTTGCAATATGACGGGCTGTGGAAACTGCTAGGTGCAGAAAGCTTTCGAAGGGTGGCGGGGCAGGATGAATACGTCGACTGAGAACAAAAAGACGACGGCTTTTGACTTCGAGTCGTTTTAAGTGTATGCATAAGGGACCCTGTGAGTGTTTACAATCTCTACTGCGTGGTTGGTTGCTGAGAGTCGTTGCAACAGTTTGACTGCGTGTGCCTGCTTGTGTGATGACTATATTAATATCGCCAATTATAACACAAGATCGATGTGCATTTATGTTTTTTAACCCCCGCAATCTGTGCCATAGAATTTTCGCTACCAATTTTCAATGCTGCTGTGCTGACATAAGCTCCAAGTCATGTGTGACGCGTACCTTCGTACCAGGGGCCGTGGTATTCAGGTATGCGCCACAAATTATGGGGGTAAAGGGTTTCATGACGTGCATGAAACACATGCCATGTTGTTATTCATTGCACGATCTGTCAGTCATGTTCACCGTGCCATAATATCCTACTATGCCAATTTCCTAATGCTTGGGCAATGCGCTCCGCTTTTTCGTGTTTCATTTGACATCGATAGAACAGCTTGGTAAACAGCAGTAAATATCAGCAGAAGGGGCCAGGAAGATAACACTGCTCTTTCCCACCATTATTTTGGCCCCTTTGGCTGATTATTGTTATTCCTTACCGCACTGTAACAAGATTGAATATTTCAAGGCAAAAGCATTAGTCCTCATCGCACGCGAAAATTGATAGCCGGCGTGCGGCGGCGTCGACACGAGTGATGCAAGAAATAAATGACGTCATCATATAGCGTCATTATGGCGCCACAGATGACAAAGTTTTGTGACCTCATTATGGCGTCACATGATGACGTCATCGCATGACATCGCCGATCCGGAGGCAGTGCAAAACTACGTTAGGTGCAGAAAGCTTTCCAAGGGGGGGGAAGGGAGGGAGGAACATTACATCGACTGAAGAAAAAGATGAATTTCGCCTCGGCGACGTCTGAGGCAAATGCACAAGGGACCTTGTGAGTTGTTTTAGTAGAATGATCGCACCGCCCCCTCTCAGGAGTCGGCAGTTTAGAGTGATCTACACTATTTTATTGCAAATACATCTTATTACGACTTTCCGATGCGAAAGCTGTGTATTTATCTACGTTAGCATGAATACGCTAATTCTGTTTAGCATACTTTCAGACAACCGTGAACGAGTCAGGAAACGTCGATTTATTGGCGTAGGGATCAAAATATCTTGCATAAAAGAACCCTTCACAACCTGTCAGTATTTCACATTACCGTCGTGCATCCCCTTTTTCTTGTGCTCTGAATCTTTTGATTTCTTGTTTAAATTTTGAGTACTTACGACGCGCTTACGCAGCCGCTGCAGAAAACTTGTATGTAACAAAGAGGTCGTTGCCTGTAACCGTCACTTAATTTATTTGAAGGACGTCACACGTCGTTTGTTATGCCTTTAAAACTATAAAAACAACGGAACTGAACCGAAGGAGCCGACATGGCAACCGAACGCGCGCAGCACGCTCTATGCATACAATGCGCTATGACGCAGGCACAAAAGCCGAAACCCAAATGCTAAAGTCAGGTATCGAAAACGGGCCGGAAAGTCACTTTGAATGCGCCAAGGCCATATCGCAGTCGGGAAAAGAAATCCTCGCCGTTCATAAAGATGTAAACATTGATGACTGCCAGACGAAACCAGGAGCGATCGACACTGAGCGTGCTCCTGACGGACTCTCCGAAAAATTTCTCGGGACATTTTTCTGGAACCTTCAGTACAAGAAAGGGTACTCATGCAAATGAGTTCCACACAACTCATTTGTATTACCTTCAGTAAAAATTGTCTTGTGAACTTGCCTGCTAATGTTTCGATAACTCGAGCAGGACAGGCTGGATAGCAGCGTCGAGCAGCTTTCGCGTAGTGAGTGAGCGGCACCGAAGTCCTCCATCTGACGTCACACGTGAGAGGGCGCCACTCAAGGATTTCGGGGCGAATAAAACCCACAAGATTTCCATGAAGAAGCGCTCACTTTACATCAACAGAACAGGCAACAATACTTATTGGTGACATCCCTGCATAACTGTGTAATCAGTTATTTGTTAAAAACGTAACAGCCTGTTTTGCGGACGCATGTAACATGATGAGTACTTGTCCATCTCTGCACAGGTATTAAATTTTTTTTGTCTTCTTCCAGCAATAAACCAGTGGTTGCTAGTTCAGCGCCCTCATCTCGTTCTTTCTTTCACCGTTCCGTGTCCAGCGCTGTTTGTTGCTGTCTTGATCATGTACCAAACAGTGCAGTTTGCCAACTCTAGCGCAGCTCTATAGACGTTTTGATATTGCGATATATGAGGCATAGCGTAAGAGAGTCAAGCACGCAATAATTCCTCTGTTCTCCTGTTTTTTCTGTCTTTTTAGGGGCGAAGCTCCTCAGGGTGTGGGTCGTTCCCTCCTCTGTAGTCGTTGTAGTAGTAGTATGTATGTAGCCACCTCTAGTTTATGAATTGCTCAATAGATGGCGTTGTGTGTATATGTCCTTAATCACTAGATGGCGATAATATCACTAGATGGCGTTAGTGGTTTTTCGTATACGTTGACGATTGAAGATGATAGATGGCGCTGTTATAATTGGGATCGTCGGGCCGACGCGGTACTCGGAGTCGAGCACCGCGTCGCGGAGCATGCGGCGGCTCCGGTACTCACCGCGGCACAACCCATAGCCAATGACGCGTGGCTTTCACAACTCACAGCAGCGTTCTGTGGCGATGCATGCGGAGGCGAGGCGTTGCGTCGAGCACTGGTGTGGACTTCGGCGTCTGAGTAGGTGGCATCGTCTTCCTCTGTCGTGGAACGCGAACTGGCGTTGTCGCTGAGGCTGGGAGCGCCCGGAACACAAGTCGGCGACGCTCGTGCCCAGCTCACGATCGAACACCCAAGATCATGCAAAGACGTGACACGTGTTGTCACGTCTTTGCATGATCGAGTGGGCAATGTACGGGGGGGGATTCGCGGTTACCCGAATGATCCCTCCGAGCTTCGCCCACTCACCATCATTCACTTCGTGGATATGCTGTGATTTTTTTTTCTGTGCTGGGACACCCAGATGGAGATATAAATATTCACTGCCGTGAAGGAATTCATTTTGCAATTAATTTATTTTGTTTGTTAAATCTATCTTAATTTAGAACAATGTGATCACTAATAATTCTGTCATTATACGTGTTTAATAAATGTGATTACGTAATGATAATAATAATAATAATAATAATAATAATAATAATTACAAGGCACTCATTCGTATATATAGAACGTTTTCTTACAAATAGATATTATCTAAAATGGCATCGATGTCGACCCCAGCCTTGGCCAATTTCATTGAATCGGTAGGTGTCAATGTTATTACGAGCATCAACATTATAATCCCCAATTTGTCGATGCTGAGGGCCTTCCGTCTCATTGCAGAGGCATGTAGTCACGTATTGTGTATTTCTATGTAACTATCTTAAGATACAGGTGCTCGTTGTTCGCTGTATCTATCACAGAACTACGAAGTAAGCGCTTCATCACAGTGGCGACAATCTCTGCTGGTGAACAAATACAGACTTCGCCACCTCACTCTCCCGTGTCTACTCACCTTCACAACTGTGTATGCTGCTCGTGATCATGGTTTGGTTTCGTGCCAAGAATGAAGTTGATTGATAATTGGGTCAACCAATGTGATCGTGTCAGCGTTAGGTACGAACCGGACCCGAACTTCAATGCTTCCCTTTGTTATCTTTTATCCACGCACGATCAGCATTAAAACTCAGCCCGAGGGCTTGGCAGAGGTCAAGTCAGATACATTGGTTTTCACAAAACAGACCAAGCTGATTCGATAAAACATTTGTTTAAGCATATGATCTGAGGCCAACATTTATTGGATGTCATGTCGTTAGACTTCCTTTCCTGAATTTCGCGGACATCACAAAAAACTGAGGCAGCTTCGCACTAGTGGCACCAAGCCTGAAGGAAGAGCGTAGCTTGACGGCCTTTCTTGTTTCTCTTTATTTTCCTATTCCTTCCTTTCTTGCTTTCTTTCTTTTTTGCTTGGTCTCTTTCTTTCTCTTCCTCTTTTCCTTTCTCTTTCTCGATCTTCCTAACTTTCTTCCTGTTTCTACCTTTCTCTGTCTATTTCTTTCTCTTTCATTTTTTGCTTCATTTCTCTTTCTCTCTTTCTTTCTATTTTTTGCCTTACTCTGTTTTTTCTACCTCTTTCTTGCGCTAGTTTCGTTCTATCTTTCTATCTCTGTCTATTTATTTCTGTATCTTCTTCTGTCTTTCTACCCTTTCTTTCTTTGCATTTCTCTCTTTTTCTTTCTTTCTATCTCTTTATACTCGTTATTTCGCCTATCAGAGTTATTGCATCCCACGCCGGACAAATCGGTGGTAGCGAGGAAACGGCCATGATCAATGGCGGAGCCAACAGCTCCGTTTTCTCAGACACGCCAAGACTCAAGCCCTACTCGTGATTCGCGGAAATCAAGCCTTAATTATCAGTCCATCTAACTGCACTTTCAGGCAAACATTTCAGCCTTATTCCCTATAGCAGTCAGACTCGCGATTTCTAAATTTCGCTGAAATATTTCGTAGCCGATCAAAGTCAAAGCGGGCGTCCGCCTTCCTTCTTCTCCGCATGGACGCCGGCACACGGAGGTACTGCCTGAGTACACAAGGCAGCGATGAATCCGCCTGTTCTTCCCCATAACGCCCGCTTTCTCAGCAGCACTGAAACGCTGAAACTCGCTCACGTCAGCCTCGAACGCACACGCTCAGAGCGAGCTGCTCAAACATGAATGTTTCTCTGCACAGACTCATCGCTCTTCGATTGCCATTACTATCCCGAGGCGCAAAATTTCAAAAGTACATATGGCCATGAGTGTTCCTGATGGCACATCCTTGTACGTACAGTGAATGATGCGCGATAAAGTTTTTTTTTTCTTCATCCGCATCGCCCTACCTGTGTATCAAGGCCAAGTTTCGTCACGGACTGGGGCTCCGTTACACGATATAAGCGGCGTTGTATCCGCTGCTTGATTCCATTCTTCGTTTGAACGTTACCAGTAGCTTCTCTGACCTTGGGAGTCGTCGGCCTTAAGGCACATGTCCGCCGCTATGTTACCAGTGACCGTAGCCCTGTGCATCTTCTTCGCAGCAGCTTTCGCCGAAGAGTGCAGCAAAGTTCAACTCGGTAAGCGCGAATGCTCAACCACCTAAATTAGGAGACCGCAATCGTGATGACAATAATTGTTAGGATTTTACGTCCTAAAACCCTAACACTATGAGACACGCCGTTTTGGAGTGCTCCGGAAATTTATACCACTTGGGCCTTTTAACGAGCACCTAAATCTAATCACAAGGACCTCAAGTATTGTGCCTCTATCGAAAGGCGGCCGTCACGGCCGGGATTCGCGTCCACGACCTTAGGGTCAGCAGTGAAGCACCATAACCACACGACCCCCGTGGCGGATATAGTCTTGATGCAGTGGAGACGCGTTAAAATGCAGAGGATGTGATGATCGAGACTATTCTGCCAACAAGTAACTGTTTCTAGCAGCGCTGATACCGGCTGTATGATTTACTTTAAGACAAAGCCTTCTTTTTAGAAAAATTCATGTCGGTATGCATCCTTATGTCCTGACGGAAATGCTGGAAATTTCCACCAATATTTTATTCCAACGTTGATGCGCCCGTCTTTTCAAAAGGAATATAAATCATATTAACACAAAACAATCAGAAACTATAAAATGTATTCTATGTGTACGTGTGCCCGCTTGTGCTATTACGTATATTTCAGTGGGTATATGATAATCATCACCCAGCACCTGGAGTAGGATGCCATACGATTAGCTAGATTAAGTTGTAAAACAATCGAAGTCACTATTAAATGTAAATGAGAGTAAATGTGCTTCAACAGTTCTATGATAGAACGCTTCGCCCCGGTTGCTCTGTCTGAAATAATTAGGCCTTGCAGCAATGTATTCAACAGCCTCTGATCTGAATGAGTTATCACAGAAAAGGTCTTGTGGGCCTGCTCGTGCTAATTTGCCTTGCCTAATGTCCAACGGAAGAGTGCCATGACCACTGAAGGCCACACTCTCATAGCATCCAGGGTAATTATGATGTGTCCAATGGCGTATGGCTTCAAAGAGTAACGTGCTTTACAGAGGAATCATGTTTTAATTGTGAGTAGCTTGTACAATTTGCTATGAATAAAGTGAAACCACGTTATTTATTTTCATTGCATATTTAAAACATACATACTACATACATACATACATACATACATACATACATACATACATACATACATACATACATACCATGTAATGACTCAAATTTCATTTCTCACTTATTAATGAGAACTAACGGACTATGATACCAAGGAAAGTATATGGGATGTTATTAGAAGTAGATGTAATGTAAATATGAAGAAAGAAAAGTGGACGAAAAGATAACTTGCCACCGGCTGGGACCGAACCTGCGACCTTCGAATAACGCGTCCGTGCTCTACCACTGAGCTACGGTGGCGGTCAACCCCCGTACACTTTATAGGGTATATATGTGCATTTAAACGTGAGAGCGTCAGTCAGCGCCGCCTGTTGCCATTACGGCGAGTGTGGAACCCTCTTTTTGCTGTTGGGGTCACGTAGCACGTGATCTTATTACGAGCTGGCAGCTGACGAATAGTCCCTCGCACACCACCCGAAGGCATCAAGTCTTCCAGAACGAGACCCTCCCCTATTGCAAAAACCAGCGCCCCCCAGCGTGATACCAGTATGTTTTTTGGCGCTGGATCGCTCTGGGAACACTGGTACACGCTGGGATTCACTGGCACTTCGGTGAGCGCACTGGGAAAGAGCTGGGTCGCACTGGTAGGGGCGCTGGCTTGGCCGCTGTGACGCTGGCGCGTACTGGGAAGCGCTGGAAACGCTGGAATTTTCACTGGAGTGCGCTGGTGCACACTGGAGCCTGCACTGTTTCTTCCAGTGCGGCATGCAAGTTTCTGTAGTGTATGCGGCGGAATGTTTCGGTATGTTTGAATATAGAATGTTTGATTCGATGGTACCAATGGATGCTACCCTAACAGGCAGGCCCGTAGCCAAACAATGTTTTCGGGGGGGGGGGGGGCACTTGTTGAAAGCCTTGAAAAACACCGATTTTTATTATTTTTCCGCGGTAAACACCCCCTTCCATCCGAATTTCGAGGGGGAGGCCCGGGCCCCCTAGCCCCCCCCTCCCTTGGCCAGGGGGCCTGCTAACAGGTCCCAAACATTTTCACAACTTCTAGCTTGGCAGGGAAAGAGAATGAATGATAAGCGCAAGACATTATGTGATATATATGCGAAATCACCGTCATTTTTATTTTTCCATTTGGAATGCAGAAAAAAATGCGTTAACAACGCTGATTATCTTGCTTTTTAGCTTGATTTTTTTTTTTCTTATTCACCCAGATTCAATAACGGCGTTAATTCTTGCGGAGCACGTAGCAGCGATGAATGCACGTTTTGTGCATGCGCGCACATATACCAGTCTGGCATCAGGGATTGGTTGTTGTAATGATTCCATTTTGCAGTGTTTATAAGTCTGGAGGCGCCGGTCCTACCAGAAGAGCAAATCGTTACATCGCCGCACAGTTGGCGAGAAGCAATTCAGCTCTGGCTTCGCAACCCCACCCAACGGAGGCCAGTAAAACAGCCGCCGTTCGATATCACCACACCGGAAACGCATCTCTGGCACTGTTTGCCCTTCCACTTACTTCCGCTGAACTTTAGTTAACCATTAGAAAGGTTCCGAAGCTTGAATGCAGAAACTTCAACCATCGCAACTGCGCTGCGCCGAGACCGGTCCTACCCAACGAGACTCCCAGCGATCGTTAGGCCTAGTGTGCCGGCCGTGTCCGTCTACATGTTACCGGCGCTTCGCGCTTTAAGTACACGCAATTCTAAAGCGTAAGGATGACTGTAAAGTACAGTTTGGACATTCGTTAACCTAAATGAACCATTTTTCCTTGTGTACGGTGTCCGCACAAGGAGCGATGACCATCGAAGCGACGCGCTTTCAGCAACGCGCACAAGCTGTCACCGAAAGCTGCCGGCCGCGCTAGCCGGTACTTCTCGTGACTCTTATGTAAGAACGCATAACTTTCAGTCGGTAATTTGGTACGCCTTAGTGAACTAACATAGTGACATACTCCTTTACCGAATTGTATTTTTATTTAGTTGGGCGGTTTCTTAGTTATAGGTATCGATAGAACTGCAAATCTGTACACTGGTACGTCCGCTGTACTGGCGTATCGTCGCTTGCGCGATAACACTACTCAATACTCAATCATGTACGCACCTGTTTATCTAACTAGTCATCATAAAACCTCTGTAAATGTTGACCAGTAGCAAGAGCGAGAATCGGCAGTAACAGCCAGCAAACAGTGCCTGCTCTACGTGTATTTCGTATTTTTCGTAGTTAACATGTGAATTCTTAAAGAAACTTAGCGCTCTTGCCATTATCGGCATGTCATTCGGTACCGGCCGCCGTTCGTTTGTCTAATAAAGACGCAGTTGTTATTTGGAAAGGAAGATCGCGTCTATCGTGACTGTGCGACATGTAAACATGAAGCTGAACCGTGTATTTATTGGTTAAGTAGTTGTTTTACGCCGAGTTCAGCATGTTCCGGCGTGGCGTAGTGGGTAGAACACTGAGTTCGGAATCGGGAGGTGGCACGTTCGAATCCTCCTGCCGGAGACTTTTTTTTTTTCATATGGCTTTTTTTTTTCTTTTTTTTTATTGCGTTAATGCGTTCTATATCACTTCTTGCACTAAAATATTTATTTATGGCACATAGGCACCGCTATTTCAACGCTGTAGAGCCGCACTGCGCGGGAGTACCAGCGCCTCCCAGTAAAATGCCGCTCCAGCGTCCCAGTATCCAGCGCGATACTGGGCCCATAATCCGGCATGGCACTGGACGCTGGTACCCAGCGGCGCTGGGTTTTGCAATAGGGTCGCTATGAATAAAGGAAGAAAGAGTAAATTTATGGGCCCGTTTTATTTTGTTGGACACAGTATTAATGAGAACTAACAGACTATGATGCCAAGGAAAGTGTAGGGGATGTTATTAGAATTGTAATGTAAATATGAAGAAAGAAAAAGTGGACGAAAAGATAACTTGCCACCGACAGGGACCGAACCTGCAACCTTCGAATTTATCTTTTCGTTCATTTTTCTTTCTTCATATTTTCATTACAATTACTTCTAACAACATCCCCTATACTTTCCTTGGCATCATAGTCTGTTAGTTCTCAGTAATACTGTGTCCAACAAAAGAAAACGAGCCCTTAAATTTACACTTCTTTCCTTCATTTCTCACTTATGTAATTACTGATTAAGGTTATGTCGTACAGCCTGGCTAGAGAAAAAATAATTCACTATTGGCCGCCTGCCCGTAGAATATGCGGAAGAGTATGTTTAGCAGATCGCTAGCAGCAGACCATGACAATGAGAAGGAAGCCGCCGATAAAGAACTCACTGGGTCCTTTATGCATTCGCCTAAGACGACCCAAAGGGAAAGCCGTCTTCGTCATTTAACAGCTTAGCTGCTCAAGGCCAAGGTAGATCCCTGAATATCCGTCGTCCGCACTTTCTCTGCGAGAGCGAAGCCTGACGAGAGGGGAGCACGGTTGAAGCGAAGTGGGGCAGCGGGAAGCTAGGGTAGCGAATATAGCCTGGTGGAGAAAGGGTGGCAACGTGGAGAGGGTGAAGCTGGGTAGAGACGAAGAGAGCAAAGGTGAAGCTATGGCGGGAGTGAAGCAGGTGGCGTCAATAGGAGACATCACAAGCGCGACTGGCTGTGCCGGTGAAAGGAGTCGACCAACGATTGCGCGCACTCGAGCACAGGTCGCGCTGATGAGAGAGCAGGAGGGCCGCGCCGCGCGTTGGGGGAGAGAGGCGGCATGCCACCATCTCTGCTGTTTAATTAACTTTCGCGACGTCAGGTCAGTTGAAGCTGCACATATTTTTTGTTCCTTCTCAGATGGTGCATTCATGCTCACCCCCCTGCCCGCGAAGCTTTCTGGACCTGATGTGCTTTTATTGCGATAGCAGTTATATAGACACTCTCGGCTGGTTGTCGCCGTCGGCGTCGCCGTCATGTCCCGTATATGTATATGTATCTATACATTTATAAAAGCCGCACAGAAAAATAATTCAGAAAAATATTTCCGGCGCGCGGCATCGAACGAGGGACCTCTCGCTCTGCAGCACGCGGCGCTAACCACTGAGCCGCGAAAGCGCACGTCCTTCAACGTTCAAACGGCAAGCTATTTATATACAGCGAGTTTTCAGTGTGTTTTCAGGATTGCCAGCGAGATGGCGCATAGGGCGCGCTCGGCGGGGCTGCAGCTCTGCGCCCCACTCGTCGCGACGCGCTCTCAGGCGTTCCTCTCCAGCGCGTACTTTGCCCCGTGGGGGGCAGACGCCCTTGCGCGCGCTCGCTTATCTCGCGGTGGCGGAGAATAGTACGCCTTAGGCTTTTGCCGGAACGTTTGCGTTGTAGCTACCGAGCGCACGAAGGTCACTTCGCTCGCTGCAGTCCCCCCGTTTGTGAAAAGTGCGCGCTTTTCAAACACAGCGAAGTAACAACTGTGACACTTGTTAGTTCGCGCTCGTCTGTACCTGGGAATACGTTTCGTGCGTCGTTTTTGTTTGAGCAGCGCATTAATTGTCGAGCTGTGAACGTTGTGAGTTCGCTTTCGTCATGTGCGTGTTGTTTTCGTGCGTCATGTCTGCGTGAGCAGCGCGCTGCACGTTTCGACCTGCCTGCCATTCGTCGCTTGACATTCCAATTTGTTGCTATAGCATTCATTGCTTCGCCTTGTGGCGAAACTGTGACTTTATGCACTCCCTCTATGATCAGAGGCATTGTAAGCTTTCTGCCCATCA